>SZWC01002030.1:187709-204718 GCA_023375785.1 Penium margaritaceum | reverse complement strand
CCCCCCCCCCCTCCCACCTCCCCGTGCATCATGCCATCAATCCAAGTGACGCGAAGCTAACCGGGGTCGCTTTGGATGTGCGGGCCTCACAATCCGCCCAAAGCGCCCAAAGCCCACACACCCAACCTTTCGCATTGCAGTCTACCGGTCTACAAACGCTTTCGTCATTCCAAAGCACTAACTCCAAGACGTGCCGTTACGTGCCCCCGAGGGTCTGCACCTACACCCTCTCTGACGCCTACCCCGGGCGCTTCTTCCACCAGGGGAAGTCCATCCACGCCCTCTCTCTCTCCCTCTCCCTCGTCCCCACCTCCCTGACAGCCTGGGACACTCCGTGTCCCAGGCACACTCCTGGCCTGAGAAGCAATGCCATTGTGTTGCTCAAGTCAGCCGGAATTGCCCACCTCGCACAACTCTGAATGTTCATGTTCATGTTCATGTTCATGTTCATGTTCATGTTCATGTTCTGGTTGTTCACTCATGTGTTCTATTTTTGTGCAGTTGCTGGATACCCTTGCGTTTGCTGGTGCGACGGTGTGCGCTGCCTCATGCTGCTGGTGCTGAGGTTGCAGCTGCTGTTGCCACCGCCGATGCTGCTACTGTTGCTGTTGCAGGTGCTGCTGCTGCATCTGCTCCTGCTGCCAACGCTGCTGCTGCTGCGGCTGCCGCTATTGCGCGTCTTCCAAATGCTGCTGGTGCTGTGGTTGCAACTGCTGCTGCTGCTGCTGCTGCCACTGCTGCCGCCGCTGCACCTACTTCTGCTGCTGTTGCTGCTGCCGTGACTGCTGCATACATACCTACTGACCTTGTTCTCATGTTATGAATGACGTTGAGTTTTTGTCAATTGCGTGTGAAAAAGGCATTCAAACGTGATGTGTATCAGGTATACAAATCATTCTGTTCCATCATGACAAACGCCGTTGGTCATGTTGGATTTGTCAATGGATGAAATCCGGTAGGAGAGGTATGCAATGATGTGTAAGTGGGTATGAATGGGAAATGGCAATCACAACCTAGAATCACTTTACTCTACGTGGCTAGACACTACGACACACCAAATTGACCACGACATATCCTGCATGCCTAGACAGCGAAAGACATCAACGATCATCGATACTTGAACAGTGTAATGTATCTAGTGTGGAATGCATCGACACCCACTTGAACCACGGCAACGTGGTTGGTTATTCAAAGGGGTCCCTTCTGAAACCACGGGGTGGCTATGGCCAGCTAGGATTCCAAATTTACCCCAATACCACATGCTACGGACACCATACAGGTCACTGGAACATGACGCCATCCAATGCGGTGGATGTCAGCGACAAAAGTGGTTCACAGATGGGATGCATGTGTGCATGGAGCAAGTTGCCGAAGATATCTTGGATCTTCATTTGAAAATTGGGTCTTGTCGAAAGTAGTTGGTTATGTTGGAATTGTAAACAGATGAAATCTGGCAGGTAGGGTAGGCAATGATATGCAAGTGTGAATGAATGGGAAATGGCTATCACAAACTAGACTCACTCTACCTAGCTAGACACCACAACACACCTAACTGAATATGACATATCCTGCATACCTAGACCATGAAGGAGGTCAACGGCCATCGGTTCTTGAACAATGCAATGCATCTAGTGTGGGCTGCATTGACACCCACTCGAACCAAAACAACGTGGCTGGTTCTTCAAAGGGGTTCATTCTGGAACCGCAGGGTGGCTATGACCAATGAGGATTCCCAATGTACCCCAACACCACATGCTAGTGAATCTATATAGAACATGATGCAATCCATTTCTATGGATGTAAAAAGGGGTCCCTTCCAGGACAACGACATGGCTATGGCCAGTCAAGATTCTTAATGTAACCCAACACCAAATGTGAGGGAATTTGTACAAGTGAGATGATCATACTCCCATCCATTGCTATGGAAGTCAACGACAAGAGTGGTTCATAGATAGGATGCATGTTTGCATGGAACAAGTCGCCAAACATATCTTGGTGCTTGTGCAAAATAGTCAGTCATGTTGGAATTGTAAAGAGATGAAATCTGGTAGGTATGATATGCAAAGATATGCAAGTGGGAGTGAAAAGGAAATGGCTATCACAAGCTATAATCACTTTATTCTACATAGCTAGATGCCAGGACATACCAAAATGACCTCGACGTATCTTGCATGTCTAGACAACAAAGGATGTCAACAACCATCAGTGCTTGAACAATGCAATGCATCTAGTGTTGAATGCATTGACACCCACTCAAGACACTCCGATTGGTCCTCCAAAGGGGTCCCTTCTGGAACCGTAGGGTGGCTATGGCACATCCGGATTCCTAATGTACCCCAACACCACATGCAAGGGACTCTATACAGGTCACTCAAACATGATGTCATCCATTGCTATGGATCTCAACAACAAAATTGGATTACAAATGAGATGCATGTATGCATGGAATGAGTCACCAAAGATGTGTTGGGTCTTCAAATCTATATTTTGGGTCATGTCGAAAGTAGTTGGTCATGTTGGAGTTTTTAATAGATGAAATGGTTTGGTATGCAATGATGTTAAAGTGGGAGTGAATTGGACATGGCTATCACAAACTAGACTCACTTTACTTTACGTAGCTAGACACCAAAATACTCCAAACAGACCACAAAGTATTGTGCATGCCTAGATGATGAAAGACGTCAACAGTTATCGGTGCTTGAAAAATGCAATGCATCTAGTGTGGAATGCATCGACACCCACTCAAACCACAACAGCTTGGTTGGTTCTTCAAAGGGGTCCCTTCCGGAACCATGGGGTGGCTATGGCCAGTCAGGATTCCCAATGTACCCCAACACCATATGCCAGGGACTTAATACAGGTCACTAGAACATGACGCCATTCATTCCTATGGATGTCAACGACAGAAGTGGTTCACATATGAGATGCATGTGTTCATGGAATGAGTCGCCAAGGATATGTAGGGTCTTCAAATCTGAAAATAGGGTCATTTCAAAAGTAGTTTGTTGTGCTGGAATTTTCAATACATGAAATTGGGCAGGTGTGGTATGCAAAGATGTGCAAATGCAAGTGAATGGATAATGGCTATGAAAAACTAGGCTCACTTTACTCGACGCAGCTAGACACCTAGACACACCAAACTGACCAGGACGTATCCTGCATGCCTAGATGATCAAAGACGTCAACTTCCATCTGTGCTTGAACAATGCAATTCATCTAGTGTGGACTCCACCGATGCCCACTTGAAACACATTGACGTTGTTGGTTCTTCAAAGGGGTCCCTTCCGGAACCTTGGGGTGGCCATGGCCAGTCATGATTTCTTATGTACCCCTACACAATATGCTAGCAAATCTATGCAGATTGTGATGCCATCCATTTCTATGGATACCAACGACAAAAGTCGTCCACAGATAGGATGCATGTGTGCATGGAACAAGACGCCAAAGACATCTTGGATCTCCATTTGTAAATTGGGTCATGTCCAAAGTAATTGGTCGTGTTGGAATTGTCAATAGATGAAATGGTGTGGTATGCAATGATGTGCAGGTGGGAGTGAATGGGAAATGTCTATTACAAACTAGACTCACTTTACTCTAAGTAGATAGATACCACTATGCACCAAACTGACCACAACGTACTTTGGATTCCAAAATGATGAAAGACATCAACGGCCATCGGTGCTTGAACATTGCAATGCATCTAGTGTGGACTGCATCAAAACCCACTCAAACCACAATGATGTGGTTGCTTCTTCAAAGGGGTCCCTTCCGGAACCACGGGTTGGCTATGGCCAGTCAGGATTCCCAATGTACGCCAACACCACATGCTAGGGACTGTATACAAGTCACAAAAACATGACGCCACCCATTGCCATGGATGTCAAAGGCAAAAATGATTCACAAATGGGATGCATGTGTGCATGGATTGAGTTGCCAAAAACATCTTGGATCTTCAAATATATAAATTGTGTCATGTCGAAAGTAGTCGTTCATGTTGGAATTGTCAATAAATGAGATCTAATAGGTGTGGTAAGTAATGATATGCAAGAAGGAGTGAATGGGAAATGGTTATCGCAAAATAGACTCACCTTACTCTATGTAGCTAGATACCACGACACACTAAACTGACCACGACGTATCCTACATGTCTAGAAGAAGAAAGATGCCAACGGACATCGTTGCTTGAACAATGCAATGCATCTAGTGTGCACTTCACCGACACCCATTTGAACCACGACAACATGGTTGGTTCTTCAAAGGGGTCCCTCTCGGACTGCAGGGTGGCTATGGCTGGTCATGATTCCCACTGTACCCCAACACCACATGCTAGGGACTTTACATAGGTCACTGGAACATGGCACCATCCATTGCTATGGATGTCGACGAAAAAAGTGGATTGCAGATGAGATGCATGTGTGCATAGAATGAGTTGCCAAAGATACGCTTGGTCTCCAAATCTCTCAATTGGGTCATGTCAAAAGTAGTTGGTCATGTTGGAATTGTCAATAGATACAATCCGGCAGGTGTGGGATGCAATGATGTCCAAGTCGGAGTGAATGGAAAATGGCTACAAAAAACTAGACTCCCTTCACTCTACGCAGCTAGGCAGCATGACACACCAAACTGACCACGACATGTCATGCATGCCTAGACGACAAAATACATCAAGGGATATTGGTGCTTGAAAAATGTAATGTATCTAATGTGGATTGCACTTATACCCACTTAAACAAGGACGACGTGGATGGTTTTTCAAAGGGGTCCCTTCCAAAACCGCGAGGTGGCTATGGCCAGTCAGGATTACCAATGCATACCAACACCACATGCTCGGAACTCTATTCAGGTCAGAAGATCATAACGTCATCCATTGCTACGGATGTCAACATGACCAACTACTTTTGACATGACCCAATTGTGGAAAGTAGTTTGTCATGTTGGAATTGTCCATAGATGAAATCCGGTAGGTATCCTATGCAATGATATGCAAGTTTGAGTGAATGGCAAATGACTATCATAAACTAGAATCACTTTACTCTACGTACCTGGATACCATGACATGCAAAAAATGACCACGACATATTCTGCATGCCTAGACAATGAAGGATGTAAACGGCCATCTGTGCTTAAACAATGCAATGCATCTAGTGTGGACTGCACCGACACCCACTCAAATGAAAATAGTGGTTGTGACTTTAAAGGGGTCCCTTTTGGAACTGCAGGGTGGCCTAAACTATTCTGTAACGATGTTTGCCGCGGCCGGACAAGCTGCCCCCCCGGTAGCCGTAGCCGCCCCCCAGCAGGCCCCGCATAAAGCGCAAAAACGAAAAGGCCGGCGCGGGCAAGGCCGCCTATGATCAGTCAGGATTCCCAATGTACCCCAACATCACATGCTAGGGACACTTCAAACTTCAGTGGAGCATGACATTGTCCATTGCTATGGATGTCAACAACAAAAGGAGTTCACATATGGGATGCATGTGTGCATGAAACAAGTAGCCAAATACATGTTGGGTCTTCAAATCGTAGATTGGGTCATGTCAAAAGGAGTTGGTCATGTTGGAATTGTGAATAGATGAAATGGATTGCTATGCAAGGATGTGCAAGTGGGAGTGAAAGGGAAATGTAAATCATAAACTAGACTTGTTTTACGCTACGTAGCTAGACACCACGACACATCAAACTAACCCTGATGTATCCCACATGCCTAGACAACAAAAGACATCAACGGCCATCCGTGCTTGAACAATGCAATGCATCTAGAGTAGACTGCACCGTCACCCACTCAAACCACGACGATGTGGTTGGTTCTTCAAAGTGGTCCCTTCCGGGACCGCTTGGCGGCTGTGACCAGTCAGCATTCCCCACGTACCCCAACACCACATGCTAGGGACTCTATACGGGTCACTCGAACATGATGTCATCCATTGCTATGGATGTCAATGACAAAAATGGTTCACAGATGAGATGCATGTGGGCATGGAATGAGTCCCCAGAGGTGTGTTGGGTCTTCAAATCTGTAAATTGGGTCATTTCAAAAGTAGTTGTTCATGTTGGAATTGTCAATAGATGCCATCCGGCAGGTGTCGTATGCAACGACGAGCGAGTGGGAGTGAATGGAAACTGGCTTTCAAAAACTAGACTCACTGCTCTCTACGTAGTTAGATACCACGACACACCAAACTGACCACGACATATCTTGCATGCCTGGACGACAAAAGACATCAACGGCCATTGGTTCTTGAACAATGCAATGCATATAGTGTGGACTATACCGACACCCACTTGAACAGCGACGACATTCTTGGTTCTTCAAAGGGGTCACTTTGGGAACCGCAAGGTGGCTATGGCCAAGCAAGATTCCCAATGTACCTCAATGCCACATGCTAGGGACATAATACAGGTCAGAAAATCATTACACTATCCATGGCTATGGATGTCAATGACAAGAGTGGTTCACAGATGGGATGTATGTGTGCATGGAACGAAACCCCAAACATATCTTGGATCTTCATTTGTAAATTGGATCTTGTGGAAAGTAGTTGGTCATGTTGGAATTGTCAATAGATGAAATCCGGTAGGTATGCTATGCAATGATATGCAAGTGGGAGAGAATGAGAAATGGCTATCACAAGTTAGAATCACTTTACTCAACATTGCTAGACACCACGACAAACCAAAATGATCACAACGTATGCTAAATGCCTAGATGACAAAGGATGTGAATGACCATAAGTGCTTGAACAATGCAATGCATCTAGTGTGGAATGCACCGATGTCCACTCAAACCACGACGACGTGGTTTGTTCTTCAAAGGGGTCCCTTCCAGAACTGTAGGGTGGCTATGGCCAGTCAAGATTCCCAATGGACCCCCACACCACATGCTAGGGACACAATACAGGTCACTGGAACATGACTCCATCCATTGCTATGGATGTCAACGACAAAAGGGGTTCACATATTGGATGCATGTGTGCGTGGAACGAGTCACCAAAGATGTTTTGGGTTATCAAACCTGTATATTGGGTCATGTCAAAAGTAGTTGGTCATGTTGGAGTTTTCAATAGATGAAATGGTGTGGTATGCAATGATGTGCAAGTAGGAGTGAATGGAAAATGGCTATCACAAACTAGACTCACTTTACTTTAGGTAGCTAGACACCGCGACAAACAAAACTGACCACTATGTACCCTTCATGCCTAGATGACGAAATACGTCAACGACCATCGGTGCTTGAACAATGCATTGCATCTAGTGTGGACTGCACTGTCACCCAATCAAACCACAAAAGTTTGTTGGTTCTTCAAAGAGTTCCCTTCTAGAACTGCGGGGTGGCTATGGCCAGTCAAGATTTCCAATGTACCCCAACACCACATGATAAGGACTCTATGACGGATAATAGAACATGAGTTCATCCATTGGTATGGATTTCAATGAAAAAAGTGGTTCACAGATGAGATGCATGTGTGCATGGAATGAATCTCCAAAGATATGTTGTGTCTTCAAATCTGTCAATTAGGTCATGTCAAAGGTAGTTGGTCATGTTGGAATTGTCAATAGATGCCATCCGGCAGGTGTGGTATGCAATGATGTGTAAGTGGGAGTGAATGAGAAATGGCTTTCACAAACTAGAATCACATTTCTCTACGTAGCTAGACACCATGACACACCAAACTGACTACAACGTATCTTGCATGCCTAGATGAAAAAAGACATCAATGGCCATCTATGCTTGAACAGTGCAATGCATCTAGTGTGGACAGCACCGACACCCACTTGAACCACGACGACATGGTTGGTTCTTCAAAGGGTCCGTTCCATAACTGCGAGGTGGCTATGGCCAGTCTGGATTCTCAATGTACACCAACACCACATGCTAGGGACTCCATTTAGGTCATAAGATCATAACGTCATCCATTGCTATGGATGTCAACATCAAGAGTGGTTCACAAATGGGATGCACGTGTGCATGGAACAAGTTGCCAAACATATCTTGGATCTTCATTTGTAAATTGGATCTTGTGGAAAGTAGTTGGTCATGCTGGAATTGTCAATAGATGAAATCCGGTAGGTATTCTATGCAATGATATGCAAGTGGGAGTCAATGGGAAATGGTTATCACAAGCTAGGATCAGTTTACTCTACGTAGCTAGACACCACGACACACCAAAATGGCCACGATGTATCCTGCATACCTAGACAATGAAGGTTGTCGATGGCCATTGGTGCTTAAACAATGCAATACATCTAGTGTGGACTGCACCGACACCCGCTCAAACCACGATGACGTGGTTGGTTCTTCAAAGGGGTCCCTTCCAGAACCGCAAGGTCGCTATGGCCAGTCAGGATTGCCAATGTACCCCAACACCACATGCTAGGGACACTTCAAACATCAGTGGAGCATGACATTGTCCATTGCTATCGATGTCAACGACAAAAGGGGTTTACATACAGGATGCATGTGTGCATGGAACGAGTCGTTAAAGATATGCTGTGTCTTCAAACTATATATTGGGTCATGAAAAAAGTCGTTGGTCATGTTGGAATCGTCAATAGATGAAATGGTGTGGCATGCAATGATATGCAAGTGAGAGTAAATGGGAACTGGCTATCACAAAGTAGATTCACTTTGCTCTACGTAGCTAGAAACCACGACAGACCAAACTGACCAGGACGTATCCTACATGCCTAGACGAAGAAAGACGTCAATGGCCATACCCACCCCATGCCTAGGGATTCTATGCCGGTCACAGGAATATGACACCATCCATTGCTATCGATGTCAACAACAAAAGTGGTTCACAAATGGAATGCATGTGTGCATGGAACGAGTCGCCAAAAATATATTGGATCTTTAAATGTAAATTGGGTCTTGTTGAAAGTGGTTGTTCATGTTGGAATTGTCGATAGATGAAATCCGACAGGTATGGTATGCAATGGTATGCAAGTGGGAGTGAATTGAAAATGACTATCACAAACTAGAATCACTTTACTCTACGTAGCTAGACACCACAACACACCAAACTGACCACAACATATTCTACATGCCTAGACGACAAAGGACGTCAACAGACATCAGTGCTTGAACAATGCAATGCATCTAGTGTGGATTGCACTGAGACCCACTTGAACCATGGCGACTTGGTTGGTTCTTCAAAGCGTTCCCTTCTAGAACTGCGGGGTGGCTATGGCCAGTCAAGATTTCCAATGTACCCCAACACCACATGATAGGGACTCTATACAAGATACTGGAACGTGGTCCACCCATTGCTATGGATTTCAACGACAAAATTGGTTCATAGATAGGATGCACGTGTGCATGGAACCAGTCGCCAAAGATATGTTGGGACTTCAAGTGTGTAAATTGGGTCAGGTGGAAAGTAGTTGGTTGTTTTGGAATTGTCAATAGATGAAATCCGGAAGGTGTGGTATGCAATCATGTGCAAGTGGGAGTGAATAGGAAATGGCTATCATAAACTATGATCACTTTACTCTACATAGCTTGACACCGCGACACACCAAACCGACCACGACGTATCCTGCATGCCTAAGCAAAAAAATATGTCAAGGGCAATTGGTGCTTGAACAATGCAATCCATCTAGTGTGGACTGCACCGACACCCATTTGAACCACGACGACGTGGTTGGTTCTTCAACGGGGTCCCTTCTGGAATCTCAAGGTGGCTATGACCAGTTAGGATTCCCAATGTACCCCAACACAACATGCTAGGGCCTCAATACAAGTCACTGGAACATGACTCCATTCATTTCCATGGATGTCAATGAAAAAATTGGTTCACACATGGGATGCATGTGTGCATGGAACGAGTTTTCAAAGATATCTTGGATCTTCAATATGTAAATTGGGTCATATCGAAAGTAGTTGGTCATTATGGAATTGTCAATAAATTAAATTTGGCTAGTGTTTTTGGCAATGATATGCAAGTGGGAGTGAATGGGAAATGGCTATCATAGACTAGACTCACTTTACTCTACATAGCTAGACACCATGACACACCAAATTCACTACAACGTATCCTGTATGCCTAGACGACAAAATCCTTCAACAGCCATGGGTGCTTGAACAATGCAATGCATCTAGTGTGGACTGCACCGTCACCCACTCGAACCATGACGATGTGGTTGGTTCTTCAAAGGGGTCCCTTCCAGAACCGTGGGGTGGCTATGGCCAGTCAAGATTCCGCATGTACCCCAACACCACATGGTATGGACTCTATACAGGTCACTGGAACAGAACTCCATCCATTGCTATGGATATCAATGAAAAAAGTGGTTAACAGATTGGATGCATGTGTGAATGGAATGGGTCACCATGAATGTTTTGGTTCTTCTCTTTTTTACATTGCATCCTGTCGAAAGGAGTTGAACATGTTGTTGTTGTTAAGAGGTGAACTCTGCTGATGTTTCATATGTTGGATCTGGGAGTATGGTGTGGCCATTGTTTCTAGTGAAATGTGTACTGGTTTAATGATTTTTGTTTTGGAATCATAGCTTACATATGGAGTCATGGCGGTCCATGATTTGTAGATCATTTTTATTCATCACGTAGATACATGTTCAAAGAATGTAACTTCCACCTGAAAGTAGTCAGTAGGATTTGAAGATGAATGAAAGTACTTGAGATGGTTGATTGTTCTTGAAAGTGTTCGGGTGAATTTGAAAATTGACTAGAACTTCAAATCAGTCTGTTGCATATATATGAAATTGTTTTCATTCGCAGTTAAAGAGTTGTCTTCCTCGGAAGATGTCCTGTTCAAGACTTTGACGGAGATGTCATACAACCCCCCAAAGATATTGATAGGTTCTTCAGGGGGGAATCCTCTTCGTTAGAGGGGCCAACCTACACACAACAACGGACAGGATGTTAGGGATATCAGGAAACATACAATTGTTGTAGAAAATGGTTGCATCACATTTGTACTGTTTAACTTACACTTGATGACAATGCTGGGCTTACCGCGTATCGTGGTGGGACTGTGAAGGAGATGTAGTGCATCTCTGCAAGTGTAGAACATCACCTTATACATGTATCATACTGAATGCATTTCTGATGGAAATCATGTGATACGTGTACTTACCTTGTCTCCCCGCACTGGTGGCTGCACTTGAAGTAGCTCGTACGTTTGGATTCCTCTTCCACCATTCACTTGAATCTATGACGCACACATGAATGAACATTATGCACTTATGCTCCACATTGACATTACTAGGGAATCTCCTGTGATGTGCCATGGTTTGTAACCAAATACTGTCAACTTCCTGTTCTTCTACAACAACTGTTTTTTCACAGTCATCTACTGTTGCAGCCTTCATCATCTGAGCCATTCTTCCTTGGAAGAGAAATTTATCGGCTTGATGACAGGTGACTGTATCTTTTTCAGGCTACCTCTCTACAAAATCCATTGTGTGAATGTACAGTTGACTAGAACTGTTGGGGAAATCTTTGAAGAATGCAATGGAGCACACAGATATCATGTTTCACCTACAGCATGGAGAGTTTACCCTGAGCACTCCTTGATCTGAATACAGTCTGCCATGTTCCAGGCATTCATAGAAGTTGTCGCATCAGTCGAAGAAGATCTCATTGGTACACTTGCTTCCATTCTCCATTGTACCTGGGGACTATGTCACTTCTTCAAAGTGAACGTTTGCTATCTTGGTGCTCATGTGGACGATCAGAGTGCTCAAGGAGATGTGTCTCAGGAGCATCCATGTGCAACCTGCATGGTACAAGTGTACAAATTTGTGTAGATTCATAGCTTCATGAGCTCAATGCACATATGTTTGACGTCAGATTTACCTTGAAATCCCATGCATCGAAGGTGGCTGATCCCTGTCAGCACCATCTCGCACCGTGTTGCTCAGAGCTTGGTTGGTGATTTCATGGATGGAAGACCTGCATAAAACAAAAAATAGATTCATGTTCAGTTGTTTGCAAAAAATTAAGTGGATTATCATTCATTTGTATATATCTCTTAATTACATGCCCTCGTCTAGTCGTCAAACTGCCATCCTTGTAGTACATGGCGTTGATGGCCACGACCTTGTCCTTGCTCGACCATGTATTGTTGTATCTCAGGGATCATTTGGCCCCATGCTTGTCCCACAAGAGCTTGGTCATCAGCATACATTATGAAGTCCTGTTTTTGGGCTGCATATGCCTTTGCTACATCAACAACGCCAATGGCCAATCCAAGCTGCAAGGCATCATGGCAAGTCATTATGTTAGGCAAGACGATGACACTCCTCCTTCAGACTGAAGTACATGCCAATTTTACATACAGGTGATCAACTTGGTGGTATGGAGCGATGCAGGGAAGAGTGTGTGATGTTGCCACTGAACAGGGCCTTTAGGACCTGGTCCACCTCGTCCTCCATAGGCTTGACATGAGTGGCATATGATGTGCCCATCGTCCACACCAGAGTGCAGTCCTGACCAAGTGTTGAGTACCTGCATGTAGTGTTGAAGGTTAGTATGTTGACGTATTGGCCATAATTTGCATGAGACATGCTGATGTATGTACATACCGGTCTCTTGTTGTTTTCACTGTGTCATAGATTTTGTAGGATGACCACCTCTTCCAACAATAGATTCCACAAGTTGCTTTTTGGCCTTGTCAGAAAGATCCCTCGGATCCCTCGGATGGGCCTTCTCTCCCAAGGGAAGATCGACATTGATTGACGGAATGGAAGTTTTACACAGACAATTTCCTCTAGCACACGCAAGTTCAATCACAGTTGATAAAGCACAAGGGTGCACTTTCCACGAGGATTCCTCCTTGCACATCAGCACAGGTGTGTGCCTTCTATCGTTTGCCCAGCTCATTACCAATGCCCCTTCTGCAGTTTGTACACACATTGGCACACAGTACGTCTCTGACAATGTTTATCGGTGATGTGAGCATTGACATTAGTACTAACCTGTCCTCATGGTTGTTTGGATTCCCACAACTTAAAAATGCATGTTGGTTTAGGAACCCACAAAAGTGGTGTTCATTCATGTGGAACTTTCTTGTTGATAATGTGAGGATAGTACTTTTGGCTTTGTTTTTCCCCAACCAGCTTATTTGGAAATTTCATACAGAATGCAATCACTTCATTTTTTATAAGTGATGCATGGCGGAGAAATTCTGTTGCACCATTAACCAGACCATCACTAGTGTCCAGATTTAAGATGATCTATACTCAACAACCAACATAGAGACGGAGTGTTTTAGAAAGGTTTGCAGCTTCATCCAAAGGATGGTTGCTACTCTGTCCAATTCCATGGCTTATGCATGCATCCCATGCATGACATGAGTTTAGCGCTCGATGCGGACTGGAACAAAGAAAGGTTTTGTGCATCAACTTTCTCGTTCACAGTGAAGAGGTGGAGTACGTCCCTTTGTTCATTTTTTTGTTGCAATCCATCACCATTGATCTGAAAACAGATGATCTGCATCAGTTCAATTGTTTTCACGTAGTCTGTTCAGAATTTCTGCAAATGATCCATCACGTTAGTGCATTGTGGTATGTAACCTGTGAAGTGTGAAACGAGACCAAGGGAAACATGATGAATCGTCAGGAAGGTTAGAATCATTGTCCGCTTCTGGAAAATGTTCAAAGGGGTAATCATCGAGGACTGGCTTTAGATGGAAAATATCACCAACAAAGAGAATGTTTACACCCCCAAATTCCAAATTGTTGCCTTTGACCTTTCACATCCGCCTGTCCAGTAAATGCATGATATGTTGTCCAACCATTGACAATTCATCCACAATGATGGATCATAATGTCTGTCTGGTAGCTGAAAAAAATATTATTGTGCAATATTTCAGATGAATATAGTTTCCAATCGAATCAAGAATATCTTTGTGTGAACCAGAAATGTGACCTGTCGATGTTGCTCTCATTTCCAGTGCAGGAAATGTTGAATGTAGGCCATTAGTGTCATCGAAGAATTCTTCTCGTCTTTCATTTGGTTCAAAACATTCCTTGAAAACAGATATTGTTTTCTTGTAGTTGTATTTGGACATAAGGTGAGCAAAACAAATTGATTCAAGTTGCATAGATCTCCTCTCATTTTGAGTAATTGCAGCATACTGAATGAGCACACCTTCTTTTGCAGGATCAAGTTTGTCCAGTTCTTTCTTTGGCTTAACAACTGGTAGTCATTTTCTCGTGGAATATAATCAACAAAAACAGAAGGGAAATTGGAAAATCTCAATGGTATTCCTGTCATCAAGGTCACTGCTTCCTGTGCACTGACCTCCTAATCGTGGATCAGTGACCTTCCAACCTTCCTAAAGAGTGTTTGAATCCTTTCCTTACCCTCTCGTTTTTTCAATGCATCCATCACTGATCTCGAGGTCCGGCTTATCAACCTTTTCCCTTTGCACATGTATGATACAACGTAGCTTTGCACGACATATGGATGTATACACATTTGTACGTCCATGTTTGCCTCCCAAAGTTTCAAGACAACAGAGTTGAGTAGGTTCACATTTTGGTGTATTGGTTCTCGCTTGTACATAAGTGTTGCCTTCTTCAAGGACGAAAAAATGGCTAGAATGTATTCATCTTTGGAGATTTCACACAGTCGGAGGAATTTTTTGTATTCAATGTCATCACTTATGGCTCCAAGAGATCCAATCATTTTTTCAAAAAGTTAATCTGTGATGCCTTTTTTTTTTCATGTTCAGAAGTCTTTTCATCAAGGGGAAGAAGCATGACAGCAGTGGAAATTGGCGGATGTGGAAATCCAAATGCACACGGCTTGGAATCTTTCTTTCTACAGCAGCAGAAGTTGTACTTGTGTGTTTGTAGAATTTGAAGATCATTGGGAATGTGATCCAAGTCTGTTGTGATGTTTTGGTTAAAAAACTGAACAATCTCATACAGAGAGTTGACCTCCATATCTGGAGCATGTTTCACCCACAGCAGCACATGACAGTGATGACTAGCACGTTGTTGAAATTCAACAACTCCAAAAAATTCCTCAACTTTGCCGAAAGGGCTATCCTTTGTCAGGATCACATTTTAAAAGAAACTCTTGTGATGATGATGGAAACATCATCAACGCATGATTGGATCATTTGCAACAAGTTTCACTTTGTCTTGGTACTTGAGCACATTGATCTCTGACTTTGTCAACTTCATCCTATTCAACATGGAGAAAACACCCAACAATTCTGGCCAGCGAGTGTCACCCATACTCAATGAGAAAATAAAACGTTAGATCCTTTTTTCTTTGTCTCCGAAAGGAAAATGGATATTTTTCTTGGTCGTCCCAATATGCGATTGTCCCATGCATATTTTTTAATTCATTGTAAATCATGTTGTTTTCCAATGATTGCGTCCTATCTTTGGGATTTTTCATATTTCCTACACAAATCCTCCTATGCATTAGTTGTCGCACACAAAGTGATGCAATGTCACGGATCGTTAGCATCTAGTAGATGTAGAAATTGAAAAGGATGTTGTCATGACAGAGTGCAAAGCTATGGTCTGCGCTGAATAGCTCCCAAAAAAAAAAGAGTTGCATCAGCTTCTCTTTTGAGTCCACCAAACAAGGTAGGGAAACACATTTCTTCCATGTCGTTATGGAACAGAATGTTTGTAGGTACCTTTCCTTCACATGGCGTCGGAACAAGGTTACCATATGAAACTTTTTGTATGATGGGATGTGTGAAGTGTATTGTCTGTTCAAGGTATTCATCCTCAAAATCTACAAAGAGGTTATCATCATTGTTTGGTGTTTCATCGTTTTTTACCTTGCTATGTTCTTGGTTTTTAGTTTGAGAATGGAATGTTGAAAGCTCAGATACAAGATTGCCGACTTGTACTACTGAAACTTCAATATCCAATTTTCTAGATGGGCGACTTGTTGACCAGATGGTGCAATGCTTTGACGATGATGCCTGTTCTTACACTGTCAGACCAGGAAGATTTGTGGAATGACATTTTATGTTTGAACGCAATATGTATTGTTTACGTCATTGATAGCGGACGAGGTAATTTTGTCACCAACTCGACAACATCTAAAGGAACCGTTGTTATCCCTCCCCTTAGCTCCTTTTGGTGACCATGCTGCACTAGTTCAATCTCCATGAATGGAATGCAAGGGAAAACTAACCTCTCTTCCAAAAGGAGAGGCTAGGAACATCATTCATGCAGAAAACTTGTTTATTACTGAATGGAGGACCAGCTCCTTGTTTGATGTATGAATCACATAGAGTACATACATGCTTACCGTCATCGTTCATTTGATTATAGACTGAATGTTGATTCACAAAGAACAGCATGGAAAAAGAACAACAAGAAAACATGGAATATCCATTGAATCCTTTTCAAATGCATCAACATTCATCATTCTCACAGCTGAAAAAGGGGGTGGTACTTCATCTTTCTGAATCAACGCATCAAATACCGTGTTTTGAATTGCTGTTCCTTGTTGTATGAAAAGATGTTGAAATTTCTCCAATTATCTCTTGTAACAAAACGTGGGCCCACAGTACGTGTACAATAAACATTTACGCACTACAACAGCAGCTTCTGGACTCAAGAATACATGATATTGTTTGGACATGACAATACACTTGTATCTCGTCCAATTAGTACATTCAACCTCATACACACCAATACATTTCTTTCCCACTCCCTGACAGCATTCCTTATACCTTTTCTGAATGTCTTGTTCAATGTTCTCATAGAATGTTGCCTTTTGGCATGTCCTTTGACGTTTAGGAGATGGTTCATGATGATCATTTAGGTTTCTGGTAGTTCTGATCATATCCGTCCCACTGTCTTCATGCTTGGGTTGCATGAATGTAGTTATGTTTGAGTCAGTAGATAAGGGAAACATGCTTTTCTTGCTTAGCACGTCTAACAAAAGATTGATAAACTGCCCAATCCTTCCTTTTGGTTGTTGAACCGGTTGTGAGGGTGTCTCTGTGTGTGTGTGTGTGTGTGTGTGTGTGTGCGTGTGTGTGTGTGTGTGTGTGTGTGTGTGT
>SZWC01002030.1:176800-187684 GCA_023375785.1 Penium margaritaceum | reverse complement strand
ACACACACACACACACACACACACACACACACACACACACACACACACACACACACACACACACACACACACACACACACACACACAAACACACGCACACACATAGTGGAAAAATATTTGTCGTTTTTCCAGACAAAGAATTATTTTTCTTTACAAATGTGAAGCTACCAAAACTTCAGCAAAGGACCCCCATGTCCCTTCTGTACACATGTACTACCTATACATGTCTGAAGTAGGCCAACTTTGTGCATGAGCCGTACAAAAAGCTACACAAAATGTACAAAATCGGGAGGCTGCAAACATAACCAGTTATGTATGAACTTGGACATGTTTGGCCTCGGTTCCATATCAATGAAATGATAGCGCGCGGAACAAATACTTTCCATCTCCAACAATGGAGCATAGAATCATGCGGCACTGCAAAATGAATGAAGCCAGATTTAAGTTTCTCATTGAAAAGGGAAAGGGAAATGGTGAACTGTCATTCACATTACTGGACAGGTGAGTGCGACCGCATCGTAATAGAGCCGTACAATCATCATCAACACGTGACGATTGTTGTTCATCGAGAATATCAAAAGAGGTGTTTCAGCATTATATGACACTATGTCTCTGCGCCTGTTTCAAATAAAATTTGGTAGAAGATGTTTAGAAGGCGAATGAATTGCTAGTTTGACTCTCAACCAGATAGTTAAAGTGACAATCGCTCATCATAACATGCATGTTTCTTGTGCATGCATTTTCCTGACCAAATACACACACTAATGATCAATTATTTTCCCACAATTTTTTCCTAAATCTCTGCATCTCACTAAACATTACATGTTCAACAACCGCACCCCACACATTTCTCCTACCCATGAAAGTTTCATAAGGTGCACAGGCTTTGAAATTCACACCGTGAGCTAGAAAGGCAAGCTCACGAAAGGAGGCAATGTGCTGCCACAAAATGTAGCTATCATTATCCTTGCCTCTGCATGGTGATCTTCTTTGTTAAACATGTGCAAGGACATACATCTGAACAAAGAGTTCCCATCAAATGCACATTGAACCTTTCTCAACACAAACATTGATGACTCACTGTCTGATCCACATGGAACTGTGATATGTTGCCGCTTTGTTGGCGCCCTGAACGAGGTCATTTTAACCTCGTTCAGGGTGCACCACGACTCCACTTGCGCTCCCAGCAATGAATGTTGGTGATACATTCTGAACTCAAAGGTTACGAACTTTATGTGAGTTGTGAATTGTGACAGGTAGGACAACTATTCCATTTTTTGTCATGTCAATCACAAACGCAGCAATGACCTTGTTACAGAGTAATGTGTGACTGAATGCAATACTTACCCAGATTTTGTTGAAGGTTACAGTACTATGTCCACGACTGTCCAGGGTCTTGAAGAAGGAAGGCTATAACCCTAGAGGTCGTAAATGTTTTTCTGCACAGGATTAGTTTGGTCACATTCTTAGAACCCAGCAGATAAAGCAGCAACACACTTGGAAACAATGACACTGACTATCATTGATTGGTATGTGTGACTTACACAGCCTTTTTTCAGAGAAACGTGTGTTTTCTTGTAGACGCGACCAAAGTGACATAAAAGACACAAACTTGTGGGGTAAACGGTGTTTTCCTGTCAAACGTTGAATTGAAACATTGGTTAGACATGACTGCGTTGTCTCCACCCTTACCTTCCTTACACGGAAAACACAAGCACTTCCCGCCGATGACATAGAAAGTTTTAGGACTAAAACTTTTACTTACACAGCAAGGGTTGTAACTCCAGATGAAAGAGCCTAAAACAAAATGCATTGGTATAAAATGTAGGTTGCCAATCCCCTGCTGATGATAGATTTGTCTGAACGATACAAACGGATGTTGATGCCATTAACTGATTCTCATGAGCTCATTAACACAGCAGTAGTGGTTGTATGACAACACATACATGCTACCACCGCACTAAATTACATATTTTATAATGAACAACTCACCAATTTAGAGAAGTGTGACCAGAATATGAGGGGACATCCACTCAAAGTGGCCATGTAGGTATACGTGGTGGCCTCCAAAAAAAAGTGAAGTAGTAGGATGAGATAATGGTTCCAACTAAGGACATGAAACACTTACACATACACTATAGGAACATTACCTGTGGATACATTTGATTGGAAGGTACATTGACAACAGGGTTCTCGTTGCACGGCGCAGTCCTCCGGAGGTAACCAGCGGGAACTCCAGCATCGAGTCCCGGTAAACCAAAAGGATTGCTGAGGACGCACCTACCACACCTTGCGTCGGTTGCAACTCGTCCGACTACAGCAGACATGGTCAGACATGTACAATGGATCTAGTAACCTAAAACAGTGTAAATGTCATAAAATAGGTCACAAAGTTTTATCGTTAAAGGTTACATGCACATTACCACAACAATGGTCAAAACAATGTTTATACCCGTTTTCAATGCACTCAATTTCACTTATGTAAAAATTTATTTTCAATGAAGTTCGGATTCCAAACAGTCCACTTCATTTCACTCTAGTATTTCAACATGGATAGAAACAAATAATGTGCATGAAAAAAATTGTAGCCTATGTGGCAGATGTTTTCCATTGATGTTGTATCTTCACAACTCAGAATAATTCCATTCATTGCACCTTTACATAATCATTTTGCCTGAGTACTCACTTTGCTCATGGATAACACGGGCTAACCACACACTAAAATTTTGTTTGTACATAACCACAAATCGACATGACTTCCACATAATGCTCATAATTTTCATTGAGTCGCGGTCCGTAATATAGGGGGTATTTTTTTGGGTTAGTAACCAAATTCAACCTTGTCCAAGGACGATATCTTGTAGATGGATTCCATTTATTTTTTTATCTGGTAGTACACCCAATGACAGTCCAAACAGTCATCTCAATTAGTTCCACATTGTACTAGGTGCATGTAAATGGTCCAAGATCAAAGTGCATACTCTGCGCAATTTTCTGTTGATTAGGTGGTCAAATGTGACTGCCATTGTCAACATCAGGAGGGAGACGATAGACAACCGACGTACTTGGCGCGCTGTAATTGGTCCACTAAGCATGGATTAGGATATCCAACTCCAAATTTTTTTGGCAATTCTTTGTCCAATCAGCAAGTGTTTTTTGACTGTTGTTGCCTTATTGTTGTTTCCTTATTCATTTCTTGGAGAATTCAAACATTCATCTGTCCACGTTAAGCACTACAAAATCAACTAGCAAGTCTTCCTGCCCTATAAGTCCTGTAGTTCAAACGCGTTGGTTGCATGGTTCTACACATTTGACAATATGTGTTTAGGTCGACAGCCTACTTGGTGCACTTTATGGAACACTGTATGTCACTGTATAGAGCACCGTATATGCAAAGATATTGATTAGTAGAATATGAGGTTACATGGAGGAACTTTTGGTTGTATAGTCACAAAATTTGAAACTTTCAACGTTTATCTGGAGTTAAGTTCAAAATCATTGGTTGCAACGTGAACCATGTAACAAGACACCCCATAAATGAATCTGAATAAGCAATGGTGTGCTGACTGCTTCATTTTTCAAAAGTCATTTCACACTACCAGTCAACGATGTTGTTCTGTATCAATATGATGTAAGGTTGCCCACCATGGAAACCAACACCAATTCGTATGTTTCAATGCTGCATATGATAAAACCTTCATTATGACCGGACGTCAAACTTCTACAAGTGCACCACTTGGGCACAAACTGTGCATTTTGTACAGACGACAATCCGACCACGGCGTCGAACACGACCCCCAACTTCCATACTGGACAGTATACCAACTCTTTCTTGGGCAGCAACAAGAGTTGCCCCGGGCAGCAATGTTTGTTCCTGTTGGTCGTATGATGGCGCCACTTCAAGACTTGTAGTAGAGTAATCTATCTAGGTCACAATACTGCTGAAACACCGCTATCGCCTCCATTACAGCAGGTGACGTTTCCCGTCCTTACTACGCGATGTTTGACAAAAAATCATGCCAAAACAACCATCAGCGGCAACCACAGCGGAAAACACCGGCAAGTACAGCAGAAAACAGCAGCAACCGCAGCAGCAGTCTGCGGGAACCATTGTGGCAAGCACAGCAGTAACCACAGTGGCAACCATAGCAACATACAGCGACAACCAAAAAGACAATCCGGGGCAATCAGCAACAACCACATCTGCAATCAGAAGCAACCACTGCGGAAACCACAGAGGAAACCACACTGGCAATTAGTAGCAACCACAATGGCAATCAGCAGCAACCACAGTGGCAGTCAGGAGCAACCACAGCGGCAACCACAGCAGAAACTACAGCGGCAATCAATGGAAACCACTGCAGCAATCAGCAGCAACCACAGCAGAAATCAGCAACAACCACAGCGGTAATCAGCGGCAACACGGCGGCCACCACATTGGCAATCAGTGGAAACCACAACATCAATCAGTGGCAACTACAGCAGAAATCAGCGGCAAGCACAGAGACACTCAGCGGCAACCACAATGGCAATCAGCGGCAATCAGT
The DNA here is from genome assembly GCA_023375785.1 of Penium margaritaceum. Taxonomy (NCBI): domain Eukaryota; kingdom Viridiplantae; phylum Streptophyta; class Zygnematophyceae; order Desmidiales; family Peniaceae; genus Penium; species Penium margaritaceum. Next base: position 183,137 of record SZWC01002030.1, on the reverse strand, counting down.
GGCAACCACAGCGGCAGCCAGTGGCATCAATGTCGGCAACAACGCCGGCAATCAACAACATCCACAGGAACAATCAGTGGCAACCACTGTGGCAATGAGCGATAAATCCAGTGGCAATCACAGTGGCAATCAGTGGAAACCACTACAAAAAGCAGCTGCAAGTACAGCGGTAATTAACAGCGACCATAGCGGCAATCAGTGGCAACCACTGCGGCAATCAGCGGCAACCACTGCGGAAATCAGTGGCAACCACTGCAGCCATCAGCGGCAAGCACAGCGAAAATAAACAGCAACCACAATGGCATTCATCAGAAACATGGCGGCAACCACTACAGCAATCAGCGGAAACCACATCGACAATCAGAGACAACTACAGCGACAATCAGCGGTGAGCACAGCGACCCTCGGCGGCAACCACAGCAGCAACCAGCGGCAAGGACAGCGGCAATCAGTGGCAACCACAGCGGCAATCAGCGGCATCAATGTCAACAACCACGCCAGCAATCAGCGGCATCCACAGCGGCAATCAGCAGCAACCACAGCCGCAACCAACAGCAACCACTGCGTCAATCAACAGCAACTCCATTGGCAACCACAGAGACAGCCACAGCGGCAACCACAGTGGCTATCATCAGCAAAGACAGTGGCAATCAATGGAAATTACAGTGGCAAACAGCGTGATAGGTAGACCAATCGCTGAGTCTGGAGATGGCGATAACCGTTCTAGAATAGGTACTGTAATAGCTTTCACATCATGTGACAAGTTTGCATTTCTAGTTGACGTGTACATCATTTTCCTTCATATCACAAACTTCCCACCCACATATCATATACTTCACTGAAATCCTTCAGGTTTACCTCCTCCGTCATCAGCTTCTGATCCTGATCACCTCCTTCTTGAAGAGCCTGCAATGAAGAATCTTGTTACCGTTTTGGAGACCAACATAAGGGAGTTCATCACTAGCGTTGACAACTCGTCAGCATCATCTCGGCACAAAATTGCATCACAGTACTGGGCAGTGGGTGCACAATATGTTCTGAAAACTAACAGGTGATTGGAAAATGAATCACGATGAGAATCACATTGTCATTTGTTTCTTTCAACTGCCGGGCTTCCATTTGCATGAGATCTATCACTACTTGTTTTCCGTGTTTGGTCCATTTACAGGATCTGAGCACTGGATGGAACAAGGTTGAAAACAATGTTGTGCCATGGGACGTTTCTCTTGGAGCATCAGCCATTTACTACATCTTTTGTGACAAGTACATTGCATTGATGGCTCCATGCAGCCACACACTGGATGGAAGCAATGCACCCTTCTGGTACAACAGGTGCACTGAACGGTCAAGCAATTTCTTCTTCAAGGATGATTCATTCCTAGCTTTTCATGTATATCTATACATATGAAATACCATTGTTGAGGTAAGGTGCCGTAACATTATGCACTTCATTGAGATAGAGAAAGAGACAAATACAGTGAAAGAGACAAAGACATAGACAGATTTGACACCAGAGACAAGGACTGAGACAGCTACACAGACTTTGATAGAGGCAAAAACAGATATTGAGACTGAGATGGGAATGTGACTGTGACCTTGAATGTGAATGTGAATGTGAATCTGAATGTGAGTTTGAATGTGAATGTCAATGTCAATGTGAATGTCAATGTGAATGTTAATGTGAATGTGGTTGTTAACATGAATTTTTTATGTCAGATTCAAAGACAGAGACATGGATCTGAATATGCATGGGGACAGAGATGTACACGTGATTCTGAATGTGGATGCAAAAAGGGATGTAGACATACAAATGAAATTGATGCATACTGAACATCTTCTTATGACCGTGCATAAAGAAACATTCAATTCTTTATACAGTGGTCATGTACCCTTGTTTGTTGTTTACATAACATAGACAAGTATTGGTATAAGTTTACGTGTACAGAATGGCATGGTTCCTATGTAATCCATTGTGCACATTCTATACAACATTGAAGCCTTGTTAAAAACTGTTCTTTACCTCATATTATGTTCAAACCTGTCCAATTTTTTTAGCTCCACCAAAATGCGAGACTCACCCCTCCAGTGAACAAGGCGTGCAACATGTTTTCCCTAAATTTCATTGGATTAGCAAGGTAGACGCGAAATACAACCCAACATGCAATGGAACATCCCACTTGGAGGATGTGCAAAACATGAGAGATGACGGCCTTCACTTTGCAGGCTGTCTCACAGAGTATTAGGCCCTCGTAAATGGCCACGGCAGGGGTAGTAGGCCCCTGTAGTAGGCCCCTGCCGTGGAGGGCATTCCTTAATCCAGGTTGATGTGGATTGAGCGAAACAGCCAATCTAGAGTAGGGTTTTTCTTGACCCTTCTCTCAATCCAGCGCAAAGCAAGGGAACTTGACTGAATTCAATCTTGAACGGAAATTGGCCACCAAAGACATAAAAGTTAAACATTTCACATCAGAGGCACCTATACACTTAGTATTTACACCCCAGAAAACAAATTAAAGAATTGTATTAATACGTATGTATGTAAAAAAAACCTCAGATACATACATGACCATGATTGGATTCGATTCATATGTTTATTTTCTTGAAACGCATAATCTGCTTCTAACTCATCCTCCTTAACAAAATGTACAAACCAAATGGTTCTAGATTCTTCCTTAATCCACCCAACATAGAAAATCACATGAGATATTGAACAAAAAAATGCATTCATCTCTTTTCTTTTTCTAACTGCATTTTCTCACGTATGTTTGTCTTACTTTGTGATCCATGCACGCATTGCATGTATTGTTGCACCCTTGTATAAGATATGAACCGTCTTTTTTCAATTCATGTAGGTAAATGTACGCTTATGCATATTTGAAACATAAAGATGTATGCTCCTAAGAGTTTGAGGTCGACAATGACAAGTAATGGTCATGTGTTTATCATGTTATGTGCAAACATCACATCGATGAGGTTTTTAAGATACACAATAGTGAACCTTGTAAGCCCTTTTTAAAAAAACTTTAGACTGTTTGTTTATCACTTCTTACTCTTCTTATCTTGATTATGCAACAAGAAAAAGGTTTGAGGGCTTTGATGATCACAAGAAAGGTAAAATAGTGGAATTTTGTTACCATGACTTATGCATTTGATGAGACGGTTAATGTTTTTTTTTTCTTTCCCATAAGAAGGTAGGCATGTGTTCAAAATCAGAAACATACACATGAAAAGTGTTGTAAAGTAAAGTGTGGTAAAGTAATGCACTTTATGACTAATTTTTTTACTACACGACACAACACCACATGACACTTTGTGGCATGGAATTGCATGATACGACATGGCACGACACGAAACAACATGACAGTGCACAACATGACACAAAATGATGGGTTATGACACAACGCAACATGGCATGACCCGATACAATGCAAAATGAATCAACGCGACACGACACGACACGTTACAACGTAGCACAAAACGACACGACATCACACAGCACGACTAAACATAACACTACACGACACCATATAACACGACATGAAACGAAAAAACTTGAAACGAATTCACCCAACATGACATGAAACAACACGCCAGGACACAACACGACACGACATGACACGACATGACAAGACCCGACAAGACACCACACGATACAATACAACACAACACGACAGGACACGACACGACACGACACGAAACGACACGACACAACACGACACGACACGACACGACACGACACGACATGACACGACACGACACGACACAACACGACACGACACGACACGAAACGACACGACACAACACGACACGACACGACACGACACGACACGACATGACACGACACGACACGACACAATACGACACGACACGAGATGACACAAAAGGACACAACACGACATGACATGACACGACACGACATGACACAAGATGACACGGCATGGCACAAAACGTCACGTCATGACTGACACAACACAACGCGACACAACACGACAGGAAAGGACATGAAAGGAAATTACATGCCACAACAAAACACAACATGACAAGACATGACACGACATGACATGACACAATAAAACACGACACGACACAACATGACACGAAACAACATGACACGGCACAACACGACACAACACGACACAACACGACACGACACGACACGACACAACACAACATGACATGACACAACACGACACGACACGACACGACACAACACGACACAACACGACACAACAAGACACAACACGATATGACATGACATAGCACAACATGACAGGACAAAAAATGCTAACACACGACACGATGCGGCAAGTCAATAAATGATACAACACGACACCACACAACACAATATGACATGAAACAACATGACATGACACAACACGACAGGACATGACATGACACGACACAACACGGCACGACACGAAACAACATGACATAACACGTAACGACACGACACAACACGACACGACACAACACAGCACGACACGACACGACACGACACAACACAAAACAACACGGCACGACATGACACGACACAACACGACACGACACGGCACGACAAGAATGACACAACACAACACGATATGACACGACACACCACGACACAACACGACATGACACAATACGACATTACGCAACACGGCATGACATATTCAGCACAATACGGCATGATACAACACGACACCACACAACATGACACGACACGACACGACATGACACGACACAACACGACACGACAAGACACAACACAAAAAGACACAACACGACACAACATGACACGACACGATGGAAAACGACACGACATGACACGATATGACAAAACACGACATGACACGATATGACACAAAATGACACGACACGACACAAAATGAAATGACGCGACACGACACGACATATTCGACACAAGATATACGACACAATACGGCATGACGCGACATGACACGATACTACATGATACGACACAACACGGCATGGCACAACACGAAAGGACACAAGACGCCACGACAAGACATTACACGCTACGACACGACACAGCACGACACAACGTGATACGATTGGACACAACACAACAGGACACGACAGACATGACAGACAGAATACGACACGACTGACACAACACAATACGACATAGCTCGACATGACACAACATAACACAACACGACAAAAAGAATACTATATACTTCTACATATCATGTTACATCTACAATACAATAGCATACACTACACTATTGGCTACCAAGTTCATGTCATGCCCTCATTGGCTGTGGGATGTGGTTCTGTAACCTACACTAATGCCTTTTTTAATGAACAAGACACATTGATACACAAAAAGATGAACAAGTATGCACATAACCTGACTTACCAAGTACTTGTAATCAGTCCATGAGGTTTTTGTACAACTATCCATGGCTGGCGCCGTGGGCTTTGAATTTCATGTAAAATTGGCCATTCATGATTGGTATAGGTATGATACTCACACAAATACCATGTTGCTAGGTTTACCCTGGATAGGGCTTTAAAGTGACCATGGACAGGGTCTGTCGTGCCTTACACTGATATTTCAAGTACACTATAGAGGTTTTGGTCTCATAATTGTACTCGGACAAATACCATGTTGCCAGGTTTCCCCTGGCTAGGGCTTTAAATTGACCATAGCCAGAGTCTTTCGTGCCTTAGAGAGGTACACCAAGTACTTTTGGGAGGTTTTAATTCGATAATTGTATTGCTTGATCAATCACAACACAATGGCGGTTGTCATTGGTCTATGATAACACAATGACAATGATTTTCATTGGTCATTTATAACACAATGACCATGATTGTCATTGGTCAGTAGTAACACAATGATGATGATTTTCATTGGTCATTCATAACACAATGACTATGATTGTCACTGGTCAGTCTCAGTGACAGTCACAGTCGTTGCAGTCGCAGTAACAGTCATTGTCACTTCTGCAGTCGTCGTTGTCACAATAACATTCACAGTCACAGTCAGGAACAGTCCCAATCTCAATCCCAGTTGCAGTCGTAATCCCGACTGCAGTTGCGGTCACAGTCGTAATCAAGGTCAGTCACAATTGCAGTCAGTCATAGGCCCAATCCCCTTCACAGTTGCAGTCTTTGTCGTCATCTTCCCTGTTGCCATTGGCTCTTCTTCTGGCAAGGCATTCGCATTGGTACACGCACCCATACCCGCACACATATGAGCAAACGCACACAAAAATGCACATGCACACCTACACGCACAAGCACATGCACACGTACCAATGCACATGCATATGCACACATCCATGCAAACACACATGCACATGCACACGTACATGTACACGCATACGCACAA
>SZWC01002030.1:131219-174321 GCA_023375785.1 Penium margaritaceum | reverse complement strand
ATGCATGTATGTATGTATGTATGTATGTATGTATGTATGTATGTATGTATGTATGTATGTATGTATGTATGTATGTATGTATGTATGTATGTATGTATGTCTGTATGTATGTATGTTTGTATGTACGTACGTACGTATGTACGTACGTACGTACGTACGTACGTACGTACGTATGTATGTATGTATGTATGTATGTATGTATGTATGTATGTATGTATGTATGTATGTATGTATGTATGTATGTATGTATGTATGTATGTATGTATGTATGTATGTATGTATGTTCCTGCTGCTACTACTACGTCTCATGCGGTTGTTGTTGCTGCTGCGATCGCCATCGATTGCCAACGGTTGTGGCTTCAGGCCACCTGTGCTGCTGTTGTGGTTTTCGTACTTGTTGCAGCTGCTATTGTAGGGGTAGTTGCTACAATTGTATACCACTCTATCTCCGTGTTGTGCTTTTTTTTACTAAATGTCCCAGTGCCTGTAGGGTACACCTTCTGTGGGGCTTCATCGAGTTCCCCACTCGGGGAACTCGATGAAACCGCACAGAAGGTGTACAGACAAACAAATATTCTGTGAACCACTCGGTTGTGACAGCACACTCGCATCTCCCTGAAAGCGAAGAGATAGAAGCTGACAAAGCTTGGTGATGGTGCGCTCACGTGGGTCTACGTTGCCACTGCTTGATGGTGGGGAAGCAAGAACTACTGCAATCGTGGTCGCCACGCACCTAGAGGTTGTGCTGCTCAACACAGCCCGTTGCGCGTGAGCAGCTTGAAGACCACGAGTGATCTGCCCCCAGTCAAGCGGTTGCTGGCACTCAGTGTAGCGATAAGTGCCTCCACCGTTGTGGCAGTGGGCAGTACGTCCATTGCTACAGCCCGATGACTGCTACTGCTACAACAATTGCTGGCCCAAACCACGATTCTTCTTGCCCTTCTTCCCCTGTGCCGCGCCAGCCACACACTGCATCTGAGTCGGGGTAGCCGGGGTGGAGGAGGAAGAGGAGGGTGTGCCAGAGAATGGAGAAGTGGGCTGCAGGAGGGGCGTTGGTGGCAACGCGATGACCGCTACAGCAAGGGGACTCTCTTGATGGGCCATGGCTGCCTCGTGGGCAGAAGTCACCTGGAGGAAGAGCTGATGCACCTAAGGTAGAAGCTGAAGAGAGGTAGAGAAGGGCGTAAGCACGGCGTCACTGTATCACGAGAAGATGTCTGTGTGCTCAAGACAAACTCCGATCATGAGCATGGGAAGCGTCCAGAGTTGTGTACCTCCTAATTTCATAAGACGCGTGTAGATGCGCATGGCACGTGGCCTGTAATCGGCTGCAGGCTCAGTAGGTCCCTGACGAAGGGATTGAAAGGCGCAAATGTGAGCCACGTAGGTGGCGTGCGTCTCTACAGCAAGTAAGGGACAATGCCAGGTCCAAGCACCGACATGGATCAGCATCCACGCCTATGCCAACCTCTCTAAGGAAAGGGCGAAAGTCCACAACAGTCTCACGCGGCATGGCGTAAGGGAGTCCGCGAATCGCCCAAGCCGCTGTCAGTACCTGAGCATGGTCCGTAACCTGTTACGGACTGGGATAGTAGGGCCATATCCCCTCTGAAGTGGCCCAGACCTGTAGGAGAGTCTCCCAGCAGTCAAAGCCGTCCTCACTGACATAGCGTGGGGGCGGTGTCTCAAAGTCCTTGGGTTGCCGCTCCATGGGGAGAGCAACCACATGCTGTGAAGGACAAGAGATGGGGAAGACACCATAATTTTGAAAGTCGCTAAGATAGGGATCAGATGAGGATTGGATCTCAGGGAACAGGGAACCAGAACGCGTCTGAAGCTGATGGAGACGCTCTTGAAGCATGCAAATCTCCCTCTCCTGGGTGTCATCCTCCATCCCTGGCATCTCAGGGTCCTCATCCAATGGATCAAGAAGTGGCGGGTCTTGTCCTAATGCTCTCCTCGGTGTAGATGTTGATTGCTGTGCAGAAAGCATGGCATTGCGGACTCCCCCAGATATCTATTGTGGGGTCGTGGACTGGCCATGAAGAAGATCACTGAGCACACTGATGGTGTCAGTCTGCTGTTGTTGCTGACAACACAGCTCATCCTGCTGACTCCGCAGATCCGCAATGGCCTGCGAGCGTGGGCTCATGACCCATGAGGAGGAGGAAGAAGGGTCTGATGGTCCTTTGCCCTTATTACCGGTCGAAGCCATGTCAGCGCTCAGCATGGGCAGTGATGTCAAACCGGTCGGATTTCAGAATCGTCACTGGTTCTCGAGGAGCTGAAATGCTAGAAATTTTTGACCTTATGATCCAAAAACTTGACTAAGGCAAGGGCTGACATCAACAGGAAATTGTTAACATCAGCATGGACCTGATGACATCAGCACAGTTTTTTCTGTGTGAGAGTCACGCGGCCCCATCAGTGGGAGGGGGGGACCTCGTCACCCACTTGCGTGGCTGTGCAACTACACAGAATCTGCAGAGCAGCACAGAATCTGCACAGCAGCGCAGAGTCTGCACGGCTGCGCGGCACTGTTGCGTAGCTGTAGTGCTACTACGCTGCGGAGCAGTTGTGACTGTTGTTGCGAAGCACTGCTGCCGCTGTGGTCGATGCTGCTACTGCTCTGCTGCTGTAGCTTTTGCTGCTATTACAATGGTGCTGCTGCTGCTGCAATGCTGCTGCTGTTGGTGCTGGCGCTGCAGCAAGCACAATGCTGCTATTGTCACCTCGCTGCTACTACTGCCCGGGGCTGCTGTTGCCGCTGGTGCTGCTCGCTGCCGCTGCCGCTGCTTGCTGCTCCTGCCGCTCTACGCTGCTGCTGCTCGCAGCTGCCGCTTCGTGGTACATGCTACTGTTGCTCGCAGTCGCCGCTTCGCTCTACGAGCTGGTGCTGCAAGTTTTTTTCTTTTTCTTTTTTTTTTTTCAGAATGCCCAGCCAGACATGGCGGCTGCTGCCACCCGATGCTGTTGCTGCTGCTCGGCTTGGCTGCTAGAGCTGATAGCTTCCGTAGCTCACACGGTGAGGTGGTGAGGACTACGTGGTGATGTCGCTACTGAAAAATGGCTGCAAGGAGTCCCATGATACGGCGGCGGCGGTGACTCTCACTGCTGCTATTGGTGTTGCGTCTCTGCGCTGCAGCTCAGCAAGAAAGGTCTTGCTGCTCTAATACCATGAGAAGATGCATGGAAGCTTCCTAGTGACTTAGCCACTGACTAGGCGTCAGTGCCCTGTTAGATGGTAACAATAGTCACAAGTCGTACACACAACGGCAAGGATCTGGCTAGGAGACACAAGGCAAACTTTCATAATGCTTTAGAAGTATTTACAGAGCGATAGTTGAAAAATGACAGGTCCATGGCATAAGTACCTGCCACGGCGCACGATGGGTGTTGCAAGCAGCGGCACAAGGCCTGTCCTAAAACCGGCCAAAACCCACTTTTAGACCGTAACTCAGCGCAAAAATGTCATAACGCTACGCCGTCTGAACCCAGACGTACAAAATCACAAGCTGGACGCTACAACTGGTCACATGCATGCATCCACCATCAAATGGTGGACACATAATGCAAAAAAATGCAAATTGCGCCTAGAGCCAGTCCACCGATAAACTCCTAAGTGTTGTAGAAAATCTGTAAGAGGTCCCAGAAAATTTCCAGAACTCTAGGGGGGTCGTCGGTGAGCTCCAAGCTGGTAGTCCATCACCAGATAACGCACCGGTACCACCTGGGTTTGCATCAGGGATCTGCACGGGCATGGACACGGCCGAGTGGTCACAGTAAACTATACAGGTCAAAAGGTCTGTCACAAATCACAACATTGTCCACAGCAGCAGCGGCTACTACTACCACCAGCGTCCTCGAAGCCCCCCTCCCCTTTCTTGAGATGGACTATTGAGGGCCAAGTGGGCCCCCCTCGATGGGCCCTCTTGGAGGGGACCGTCCAGCCCCTGCCCTCGAGGGTCCCCTCGGAGGGGCCCGTCAAGCCCCTCGGCCCCTTCGGCCCCGTTGGCGTTGTCGACCAGCTGACAGAGGATCCAACGGCGAGGGAGGGGCGCCCCCCCCCCCTCCTCTCCGTCGGTGTCCTTCTGCCATCCGCTTCCTTGCACATCGTGCGAGCGAGCAAGCTAGATCAGCTGGACAGGCCAGACATCCCCCCATTTCTTTTATTTTCTCATGTGCCTAACTTCCAAGGGGCAATTGAGAAAAGGGGGAGGTGAGGAAAAAACGGTTTGGGGTAAAAAGTGAAAAAAAAGGAAAGAGAAAAAGGGGGGGTGGGGGCAAGTCGAAAAACAGGGGGCTCATAATCATAAGGGGAAAATGTCTGTAAACAGCAACCGTCCCAACATCACCCGCAACGGCCATATCATAGTCCGGCATCTCACCGACACCTACAATAGCAGTAGCAAGAGCAGATCTATAGCAATAGTGGTTGTGGCGGTGGAATAGCATCGAATGCTTAATGCAGAGCAGTTGCGGCATTGCTTGCAGTTTTTCCTTCCTAGCCAAGAGTGACTTCCGTTTTCAGATGCGTCGTGGACCGGCGTCTCCCTGGGGTTTGTGGATTGGTCCCCGCACTTCCATCCATAGGATCAATGGCATCTTTGGGTTTTTCCATCTCCGAGGGCTTGGTCTTCTATCGCTTGGAGCATTAGCCACACTTGTAGCTGCCACACCTTCTTTTCTTGGAACTTTTTTTGCTCCTTCAGTGACAGCAGCACTAGTAGTCGCAGCTAGTCAGGCTCTCTTCTCTGGGTGTGCTGTGTTTGTGCAGCTCGTCCCGTCTGATTACACTTGCTGACCCCAACGTTGTGACCTACAGGGTTGACTGTCTCCCAGTGTCATCATCCTCCATGGCTTGGTGTTTACCACCGTGAGTAGGTGCCCTCGGCACCAATCTATGGTCCGGTGCACGAGATGAGTGCCCAGGCACCCTGGGCATTTGCCTCTTACTGCTGTGCTGATGGACTTCATGGTTGGCGTCGCTACTGGATGTGGCCTCGTGGCTGGCATCCACCTTGGCTTCTGCCTCATCCGAGGATGCATCCTCCACAGCATGCGTATGTGCCAGCGTTGGTAGATCCCCTAGCGGGACCTCCCGGAACCATGTTTGCCAAGATCCAGGCAGATGGTGCAGCGGCTTTGTGACATCACCGTGTCCGAGCGTGCTACTACTACTAGTTTGTCCATGGACTCCTTGATTTCATCTCCTTCATCCTCTCCTCATTTCCCATGCCATGGTGTCCCTTCAGCTCCACCTGCCGGCCAGTCCCAGGCTGCCACCATCCTTTGGATCCTCCATTCACCTACTATCACAACGCCACATCGCAATGACATGTCTTTATGTAGTCGTTCCAGTCGTTTGTCTGGTGGCATCGGCGTCAGCGCTCTCAACGTCGTGCTTGCACCGGTTTTGTTAGATCCTTTACCTCCTCGGATTCCGTTGCTGTACTTATCGAGGAGAAGTGTGGTCACCGCGCATTGCCTGTTGTGACCGTAGCGACAAGATCCACACAGGCGACGTGCCGTGGTGCCTCATCGTCAGCTCAGGCAGATTCAGATGGTACGGTGATAGCACATGACGTGGAATCTAATTCCGAAAGGGCGTTGATGGTGGAGATTTGCGTGTCATCAAGCTTGACTTCCACGTCCAGGCTGCATCTAGATCTTCTACAGCAGCAGGTTACATTAGGAGAACCGCAGGTACAGCATCCCTGGGCGGTGGTACTCGCGGCTCTAGTCGGTGGCGGCCCAGCGCTGGCACAGGAGTCACGTACGGATCAAGATGTGTCTACCAGAATTTTGGGGGAGTGTTTGCAGCAGGCTCACACCAGTCCGGCGGAGGTTGCAGTGCTTGAGACATGCATGTCATCGAGGTTGATGTTGGCCTGAGGGTGAGTGTGCACCCTGGAGGGTCCCTAGCAATGGTTGGTTCACACCACCAACTGTTTTCGGAGAGACTGAAACTGTGGAGGCAACTGGTTCCAAGGATGGCAGAAAACTGGTGAGGGAGTGAGGCAATAGTTTTGGCCTCAATTGAATGGGAAGAAACTCTTGATCAAGGCTCAAAAGCAGTGGAATTTTATAGCCACTGATCTAAGCTTTCCAGAACACCAAAGCATGCCAGATTTGAAGTTTCCTAGCAGATTCTATGGCTTCTAGAGTGTCTGTTGGTAGGCTGTCCTGTTTTTCCCACCTAGGAAGGCATCCCTTCCCTCCTCTAGAATCTTCTGCCCCTTCCTAGATTCCTCAGCTTGCTTCTAGTAGGAGGGAAGGTTTCCAGAAGACCTAGACACCTCTAGATGCCTTGTAGGACAAGTCACCCCTTCTAAAAGGTGTGCCACCTTCCTGGACCCTCAACTGGCCTTGTATAAACTTAAAGAGGAACTCTAGAGGTTGAGCTAGCTTCCTGGCATCTATTCTCCACCTCCCTTGAGGGAGGGCAGAATTTCATCTTATGGGACTTGAACCCGGGCCCCTGCCTCTAGAGGTGGACACCATTAACCACTAAGCCACTAAGGGATGTCTTTTTGGTGTTCCTTTTTGGAGTGACTCCTACCATGGTGAGGAGCATCACTCCAATTGTTGACATCTATGCCGACGGAGGAGCCAGACATTTTGAAAAGCAGGTTGCATGAGGAGGAGTATAGTTGCAAGTGCCTGGGCGGTGCCACTCGCGACATCAATCGGTAGCGGCCTAGCGGTGGCATAGGAGTATCATGCGGATTAGGATGCACCATACGGAATTTCATGGGCGTTGGCGCATGAGGCTCACGCCAGCCTAATAGCGGTTGTAGTGCATGAGCACAGTCAGCTGGTTGGTCTTTTGGAGGTTGAGACATTCTTTGGAGCAGCAGTTCTGAGAGATGTCACTGGGACATGTGCTGCAGGAGACACAACAGGATCCACCATGTCATCTGCGCTACCTGAGGACCAGCTTCAGCGTGGAGAGTTGCCCGTGTTCCCAGAGTCTACGGGTTCCCGTACACACGACGGAGCAGCAACACACATGAAGGAGTCAAATGGTGGTCCTCACTCCATTATTGAGCAGGTGGCAGCAACCAGCCTTCTCGGCATGACAATGTGTGAGCACCAGTTGCGCTTGCTGGTCGCCTTGATGGGCATTGTCAAGCCGGAGTCCTGCATACATGTGTCAACTATGGCAACAGTCGAGAACTCTGGAGAAAATCCGACCATGCAGATGGATTCACCTCGACAGCAGGAGCTAAGTCTGCCCTCTCGTGTTCACCTGTTGGTGACCCTACAGATCACATCGATGCTGAGGGTAGCAGTACCTACATGGACGACATTCCATATGCTCCACGTACTCTAACGACTCCTTTTTCTCCTTCTCCCTCGGCAGCGACCGATCATTCCTCCTTGTATGACAAACACAAGCTGTGGTGTGGATGCGACACCTGCTGCTGCATCCGATGTTCCAACGTCTCAGCACATTACGAGTTTTGTTGACCCCCAGGAGGATGTAGCAGCATCTGCTACATCGTCTTCAGCAGCAGAGATGTAGATGGACCTGTACTTACGAGTTCTTCAGTGTGCGTGTGCAGCATCTAGTGAGACAGAATTGATCCTACGCGAGACAAACATAGGCCACATCCACAAATCCAAGGCAGATTACGCTGACTTACAAGAGCGTGTAGAGATGCTGCACCAGGAGGTGATGGCAACGTGGGAGCGACTATCAGAGCATTAGAGCACCACTTCTATTGGCTCAAGCTTTCCACTATCAAGGTCTCGGACACCCACACTCAAGGAAGATCATGTACCAGCTCCGAATATGACATCCGGTGGAGACACAACGACAACGGAGGAGAGCATGCCTTTAGTTTCCTCCATGATCATTCCTGTCGACTTCGTCATCGCTCCTCCTTTTGCTGCAACCATCACATACCTTCATCTACCCGACTCAGCTACTCCATCATCAAAATTGTCCATGCGAGGTCCGATTTTTCGTTCCAGCCCCCCTTTTGCAGCGGTGCATCCTTGTGCTTCAGGGTGCTCTATTCTGCCTCGAAGGCCAGCTCTGCAACTTCATCCATGCCTGCGTGCTGCTCGCCCATTCTCTTTCCTTCAGCGTACACAGATCCATTCCGGCAGAGCGGAGAGAGGAGAGACTGTGATTTGGGACCCTTAGCAATCACATGAGGACTGGTACCCTCCAGGTGGTGTAGGGGCGACGTGAGGAGTCGTAGCCGGAAACACCACTTCCTCATTGAGGGTGGGAGCACAATAGTGCGTGACAGGGGGAGATATATTTGTGTGATGGGAGACCACATGATTTATCGCCCAGGATGTGTTCAGCTACGGTATCAGCATCTTCATCGAGGACATCACGGCCAAGTTCATGTGCCCAGGGGGAGTGTTGTGTGGACGTCGACCTGACACGACGTCATGGGAGATGCATGGCGAGGGGTCCATGTTCTGTTATGAGCATACTACATCAGCCGGCTTGTGGCTCATGTCACGTGCCTGCACAGCTACATGTAGATGGTAGCGCTTTGTTGGTCGAGACCCGGACACTTGGTCGGTGTACCAGTGTCACGAGGAGACCATGTGATCGTGTGTCTTGGTGCGTGGCTATACTACGTGTGGCATGTGCATGCGAGCTAGGTTGCTCATAGTGGTCGAGACCCGGACACGTGGTGAGTTGCACCTGTGCTACGAGGAGACCCCCCTATGATCATGTGTGTAGGTTGATGATGCTATTGTGGCCGGCGTACATACACGTGTTCGATTGCTCATAGCGGTCGAGACCCGGGCACTGGTAGCGCCTGTGTCATGTGGAGGCCCTCTTGTCGTCTGACTTGTGTATAATGTGCATGACTCCTCTCATGGTTGAGACTCGGACACATGGTGGGATGAAGCAGTGTCCTGAGGAGACCTTGTAACCTTCATTATGCTCCAGGGGGGACACCAGGCCTAGCCTCTGTGCGTGGATGGGTAGCAGATGTGTGTGTGGACGTGGTTGACTGGTGCACATTGTGGTTTGGCATACGTTGTTTTTCATTGCCTTCGTTCATTTGTTATGGCGTTGACGACTATGTCAGCCAGAAGGAGTGCTGGTTTGTGTGGCTTCCACCCGTCACGACCGACACCGATTGATTACCCATGTACCCAACGTTGGTGGTATAGGGTGGAGGAGAGCGTGACAAAACGACAGGCCTCCGGAGTGCACCGAGACTTCTCCAGCACCTACGATAGTGCCGGCGAGACGATGTCGATGCGTTCCGGCAGCCCTGTGGGCTTGTTGGGAGCTAGGAGAATACTCTCAGTGGGTTGAGACCCGTGCACCCGGTGGATTGTATCGATGTGACGAGGAGACCCGATGGTTTTAGATGTCGGCAAAGCCGTTTGTGATGTCTGGTCGCAGATTTTGAGTGTTTGTAGCACTACTTGTGTTTTCTCGGTGGTCGAGACCCGGGCACTCGGAGAGCTGTTCTGGTGCCTCAAGAAGACCACCTTTGTTGTTCTCGTGGTGTACGCAATGTGTTCTCCCCGTTGAATCGTTTGGGTTCAGCGGGGGTGACGGGGCCCGGTGTGGCTAGGTGCCGGCACCCCTACATAAGCCCGCTAGGGGCTCATTTGTGTTTTCTCCTTGTTCTTTCATATTATGCATTCCAGACTTAGCCAAATTTCTGTCATTGTGCATTGCACTCACACATAGAGGTCATGTTTGTGTTTGCATGGGCGTGCATGCCCTCATTAAATCCATCTGCTTGGAGCAGCGATAGTAGCCGTCCATGAGATGATCGACGTCTCAGAAGTTGTCGTAGGGCTCCCAGCTATTATGCGCGGCGTCGTGGCAGTGCCATTTGACGAGTTTATTTGTCTTCTTGCCTCGTCATCAATGGGTGACGATGTCCTTGATAACGTACTTTGTGTCCTTTTCCATTTCAACTAGAGGCGGAGGAGGGACATTTTCGCTAGGGAAGGTCCCTCCGGGATTTCGGTAGTGCTTGAGTCTGCTGACGTGGAACACCAAATGAACTTGTACAATGTCGGGGAATTCAAGTCGTGCAACCACAAGGATTTTCATGAGTTTTTTTCTCAAACTGTCCCAACCATCGAGGTTTGAGCTTCGAACAATTGGATCCTCGAAGCTTGATGTTTGTCGTGCTGAGGAGGACTTGATCGCCAGCGGTGAAGATGTCGTCATTGCAATGTTGGTCTGCTGCTCGCTTCATCACTGCTAGTATCTTCGAGAGAGACTGACGTGTTTCCTCTCAGACGGTGGTGAAGTCTCGTCGTTGAACGTTGACTCCTGGGATACTACTGTAAATTTTTAGTCCGGCAGGTGTGGCAGGAAGTTTTCCATACACCACTTCAAATGGAGCTTTACCTGTTGTGATGGAAACTGTCAAATTACATGTGATTTCAGCGGTCGGGAGTTTTTGTACCCAATCTTTCCCATGAGGTTCTTGTAGTGTTTAGAGCAGTTGTTCAAGAATTTGATTTTTTTGCTCGGTTTGACCGTTGGTTTGAAGATGAAACACCGTCAAAAGTTGAATTCTGATTCCGTAGCGAGTCATCAATTCGCGCCAAAAATGGCTAGTAAATCGACCATCTCTGTCGCTTGTGATGGTTCTTGGTACGCTGTGTTGCTGTACGGTGTCTTTAAGAAATAACCGTGCTGTTCCTTTGGCGAGGAGGGTGGTCATTGTTGGGATGAAGTGGGACATTTTAAAAAACCTTCCGATGACCACGAGGATGGCGTCATATCCCTTTGGTGTGACGTGTAATCCGGTGACGAAGTCCATGGAGATGTCTGCCCATGGTTCCGCCACTACGGGGAGTGGTTGCAGAAGTCCGGGTGGCCTTGTGCGACGAGATTTTTGTCGCTGACATGTGTCACAGTCTTGCAGGATTTGGCCACGTCGGATTGCATTCTGTCCCACCAGTTGTTTTTTGCCAAAATTTTCAGTGTCTTGTCCTCTCCAAAGTGTCCTCTTGGACCGGTGCCGTGGCATTCTTCGAGCAACATGCGGCGAAGTTTGTCGTTGAGGGGAACACCCACATGGTGATAAAGCGACGTCGCCAATAGCGTGGGTCGAACCAGAAATTGGTTTTATCATATCCGTTGTGCTGATTGTAGCCTCGTGTGAACAATCGCTCGAGGTAGGGGTCTTGCTGCAGTTGTAGGGTTGCCACGTTGATCGTTAAATCTGGTCAGCAGCTGAATGCATCCGCCGGATTGGCTTTTCCTGGCCGGTACTCGATTTGTAGTCAAACCCCGACTCAAGGAACTCCATCCATCAGGTTTGATGTCGGCTGAGATTCTGCTGCATCTGTAAATGTTTCAATACGTGGTGGTCGGTGCTCACGATGCATCTGCGACACTCGAGGTAAAATCGCCACTTCTTGAACACGTGCATGACCGCCAACATCTCCTTTTTCTGGACCACATAGTTGAGTTCTGGTCCTCGCAGTTCTCGAGACATGTAGGCGATTGGTTGATTTCCTTTGCCGTGATCTTGCAAAAGAATCACGCCAATGGCTCGGTCTGATGCATCTGTACCCATGACGTAGTCGATTGTCAGTTTGGCTAATCGTAAGGCAGGCACCGAGGTCAGAATGTTTCGCAAAGTGGTGAACGCTTCTTGTTCGTTCTCTCCCTACCGCCACTCATTTTCTTTTCAAGTAAGGTTGGAAAGAGGTGCTCATACTTGCGCATAGTCCCTCAAAAATTGCCTTTAGTGATTGCAAAATCCAAGAAAAACTTGAATTTCTTGAACGTTGTTTGGTGTCGGCCAATCGACGCATGGTGCCACTTTTTCAGATCCATGGTGATCTGTCCACTGTTGATGAATTGACCCTATACTCAATCGAACAACGATCGAAGTCTCATTTTGAGCTGTTTCCAAAAACTTCTCTCCTTGTAAAACTCCGAGAACGTTTTGGAGATGTCCATCGTACTCCTCCAGTGTGCGGTTATACACCAGAATGTCGTTGAGGCATACGACGACAGAATTGTCAAGGCACAGACGAAAAATGTTGTTCATTGCCGCCATGAACGTCACTGGGGCATTTCTGAGTCCAAATGGCATAACCGTGAACTTGAAGTGCCCGTAGCAAGTTCGGAATGCCGTCTTCTCGATTACACCGGTTGCCACGCGTATTTAGTGATATCCGCTACATAAGTCGATTTTGTTGAAAACTTGGGCTCCTTCGAGTTGGTCGAAAAGTTCGTCGGCTCGAGGGAGATGGTAGTCGTTCTTGATGGTAGCATCGTTCAATGCCCTATAATCCACGCACATCCACATCGCGCCGGTTTTCTTTTTCACGAATTGTACCGGTGCAGCGTATGGTGACGTGGAAGGGCGGAAGAACCCCTGACCGAGCATCTCGTCGAGCTGTTTTTTCATCTCGGTCAGCTCGTGATTGTGCATCCGATAGGCTCCTTGGGTGATAGGTCTGTTGCCTAGCTCAGTTCAATGCAATGGTCAATGTCTTGCTGAGGATGTAGGGTTTTCGGGATTTTGTTGGGGAAGATGTTCGCAAACTCCTTGATGAGTGGTCCAAATTCTTCAAGTTCCATCGTGAATTTCGTCGAGGCCGATGAGGCTAATGGGGCAGATGGTGAGTCAGTTGCTGCCATTTTTACTTCTCGTATTGGCTCGAGATGTATAAGCCACGCGCGAGCTCCTCTCTGCATACAGTGTTTGGCCACGTTGAGCGGTATCGGCTGCACCGGTTGTCACTTTTTTACTTCCGCGACTTCCTCTACTGCTTCCACCTCTGTTTCTTCCGTTGTCGGCTTCCGTCCCACATGCGGAAGTTGTCGTTTGGTGCCGTCAATCTCCAAATAGACGGCGACGATATTCTAGTCCACCTGCAGACTGTGCCGATATTGGGAAATCTCATCTGAGGATTATTTTGTGATCACTAATTGGACAAGACCTCCAGACTGTTACATCTCGAAGATCTCCCATTTGTAGTTGTAGTGGTCCTCGGAGTCTCCGTATCTCTAGTCTCCCATCTACGGGTTTTTTTCAAATACCCCTGGTTCAGTTTGCAAACCCAGCTTGCAAACTATGTTGTTGCTCACGAAGCTATGTGAAGCTCCTCCATCCAATAATGCCAGAACCGTTTTGTGACTTCTGCATCCTTGAGGCTGAACTTTTAGTAGTATCGCCAGTCGGTCATCCTCGTACCCCTCGTCGAACTTTGTGATCTCAGAAACCCTCTGCTGTAATGTGGGCTATTCAGATGGGTGATCATTCGGCACAGATCGCTCCTCACAGACAAGAGTTGTGCCTTTTACTCCTGCCCTCTGCAATTTCCTGACTCATTTTTCTGTGAATTCCTCCTCTTTTTGGTCTGCTGCTTACTCCGACATTTTCGAGCGATCCGCCTGACCTTTTCCTAGTTATAGCAGGTTTGTGTGTCCCACTGATTGATGGTTTGTGCGTCTATTTCCATCGAAGTTGAGGAGTCCGCCAACTGGGTCTTTCCATTCCCGCGACGATTGTGGTTAGGAGGTTCCCTGTCGTAGCATTCCGTGATCCGAGCATTGTAGTCGGCACCATCAATCCTTTTTGCTGATGTGATCATCTGTGGCAAGTCCTTCTGGATGCCCAGAATATCGATTGCTCATCGGATGTCTTGTTTGAGGCAGCTGTTGGAGTGAAAACAGAGTTCGTCGGAGGCGATGTCTGCTCCGGTGATGATCTCGCAGAATCTCCGCGTGTACTCTTTCATGCTGGATTGCTGATGTAGACGTTGGAGTTCGTACTGCGCATCACATTTTTTGTTCAGTCGGCAAAATCATGCGAGAATTGAGCACGATAACTTGTTCCAGTTGGTTGGTGGCATATTTGCGTCTTGCCACTGCGGATTGATCTGCTCCAAGGGTAGAACGCCTGTGGTCGGTGATGTGAGACGGGCGCTGTGAGCAGTTGACGATTCTCTGCCACTCTCTTGCTACCGTTGGATGGTCTTTAGGTCGGACCACAAACTCAACGACGTGCCACGCAAAAGTGTGGCCGCGGGGGCGATCTTCTTCTGATCGTCATTGACCCCAGCAGCGGTGAAGTACACTTCCAAACTCGTCAGCCACATCTGAACCATTGGTCCTTTTGAGTTTGAAGGATCAAACGGTTGTGGTGGGGCTAGACAAGTTTTGCGTTCACTCGAGAGTTGGGAATTTCTCTTGACGAGTACCGCTTCACGTGTGCTTGCGTTACAAAGCACCTCCATTGCGACGTTGTTGGAGTTGGTGGCTATTGATGCCCTCAAGCGAAGAGATCTTGTTCGCGAGTTCCTCGTTGATCCACGCCTGTTGACTCGTGCCACCTGTCGTCCCTGCTTTCAGCATCAAGGCTGTTGGTAGGGGCGGCTGGTTTATTGCTGCTTGGCCAGCGACCGGATTGGTCACTGAGGTCATAGGGGTAGTTCCAACTACCACGTAGCCTGCCACGCCAGTGTTTGCTGTCAATTTGCTGTTCACCAGTGTTTGCGTGCATCAGCACATTTTGCTCCTCCATTGCCAACGTCGCTGTCAAAGACCCGCTGCTTGTTGTCAGTTGCGCTCGCTTGCCTCACGTTGTAGTTGCAAAGTCTACAATGTCTTCACGTGCGAGATGCCCTGAGGACTTGTGCAAGGTAGTCCTCTGGATGAGTGAAGTAGTCAAATGTCTCTCTAGCTTCGATGTGCTTTGATACCAAATGTTACGCCAAACGGAGCGTAAATGGTGAACAGGTAGAAGTTATGAGGCAAAAAACAATTTAGATTTTGGGACACTTGTTCAATTTAAAACTAGTGGTAAGTGTACTTTGATAACAAATGTCAAAGTGGTCAAACATGTATATACAAGTGATGAGTTACGAATGAAGCATAGTGGGGGTCGTTGGGTCGGATTGCGAGTGACACGTGCAGAGTCGTGTCTTGAGTGGTCGGATTTGAGAAGGTCCGCTGAAAAGTGGAGGGTCTTTAAGAACCAACAGTGGAGATGCAAAATGCATCTATATAAATCTGGATTCATTGAGAGTCATCAAGAAATCGACCAAAAGGTCATGACACTTCTGTTCATCTATATAACTCTAGATTCGGGCCCAACCTTTGGGGTTTGAGCTTTGAACAGTCGTCTCCACAGAGGTTGATTTTTGCCTAACTGAGGAGAACTTTGTTGCTTGCGGAGAACACATCATCGCTACGACGTTGGTCAGGTGATCATTTCATTGCCACTCGTGTCTTCGCAAGTGTTTCCCTGAATTCTTCCTAGATGGTGGAGAAGTCGCGGCATTGGACGTCAACCACGGGAATGTTGCTGCGGCTGCATAGTCTATCTGGTTTTGCGGGAAGTTTTCCATACACCACTTGAAACGGAGTTTGATCCATAACGGTGGAGATTGCCAAATCATAGGTGATTTTGGTGGTATGGAGTATTTGTGTCCAATCCGTCTCGTGAGCTTCGCATAATGTTTGGAGAATTTTTCTAAGCCTCTCATTGGTCCGCTTGGTTTGGCCGTCATTCTAAGGGTGGAACACCGTTGGAAGCCGGTTCCGACTGCCGTAGCGAGTCATCAGCTCACGCAAAAAATGACTGGTAAATTGATCATCTCAGTTGCTTGTGATGGTTCTTAGCAAGCCATGTAGCCGTACAATAGTGTTTAGAAATAGCAGTGCTATTCCTTCTGTGGTGCCGGTGGTCGTTGTCGGGATAAAATGAGACATTTTGGAAAATCTACCGACAACCACAAGGATTGCGTCATGTCCTTCGGGTGTGACTGGTATCTCTATGACAAAGCCCATGGAGATGTCAGTCCACGGTTCCGTCTGAATGGGGAGCGGCTGCACAAGTTTGGGTGGCCTCGTACGATGGGATTTTTTTGCTGACACGTGTTGCAGGATTTGCAGAGGTTGGCTACGTTGGATTGTATCTCGTCCCACCAGTAGTGTTTCGCAAGCTTCTTTAGTGTCTCGGCTTCCACTAAATGACCACCTGGAACGGTTTTGTGGCGTTCTTCAAGCAACATACGGCAGAGTTCATCGTTTGGTAGAACAACCACGTGGCGAGTGAATCATCCCCGCCAATAGGGTGCTTTGTACCATAACTTTGTATTGTCATATCGGCCATGCTTGTCGTAGCCTCGTGTGAATAACTTCTCAAGATACGGATCTCGATGCAGCTGTAGCAATGCTTCCTCGGCCATCAGGCCTGGTCGGCGACTGAGTGCGTCTGCTGAGTTGGCTTTGTCCCGGTACTCAATATCACATTCGAACCTGGTTTTGAGGAACTCCATCCATCGGGTTTGACGTCCAATGAGGTTTGGCCATGTCTTCAAAATTTTCATCGCATGGTGGTCGGTGTGTACGATGCATCGGTGGCATTCAAGATTGAATTGCAATGTCTCAAATGTATTAACAACCGCAAGCATCTCTTCCTCGTATACGGCATAGTTGAGTTCTGGTCCCCGTAGCTTTGGTGACATGTATGCGACCGGTTGGTCTTTGTTGCCATGATCTTGCAAGAGGACTGCGCTGATGGCTCAACTTGAAGTGTCCGTAGCCATGACCCAGTCGAACGTCGAATTGGCTAACTGTAGGGCTTGTGCTGTGTTCAGAGCGTTACGCAAAGCGGTGAATAATTCTTGTTTCATGTCTCTCCACTGCCACTCGTTTTCCTTTCGAGTGAGGTCAGAGAAAGGCGTTGACACTCGGGTGTAACCCTCTATAAAACGCTGGTAGTAATTGCAGAAGCTGAGAAAAACTTGAACGACTCGGACGTTGGTCGGCATCCGCCAATCAACGACTGCTGTCAGTTCTTCCGAATCCATGGTGCTCCATCCGCCATTGATAATGTGACCCAAAACCTTGATCAAATGGCGGCAGAAGTCACCCTTTGAGAGTTTTCTGAAAAAAAAATCTCAGTGTAAGACTTTGAGAACGTTTTGGAGATGTCCAGTGTGTTCCTCTAGGGTGCGGTTGTACAATAGGATGTCGTCGGGGTATACCACGACAAAATTGTCGAGGTATGGACAGAAAGTGTTTTTCATTGCCAACATGAACGTTGCCGGGGTATATGTAAATCCAAACGGTGTGACCGTGAACTCAACATGCCCGGAGCATGTTCAAAACACCGTCTTCTCTATGTTGACATCTGCCACGCGGATCTAGTGATAGCTTTTGCATACATCAATTCAGGTGAAAATTTGAGCCCCTTGGAGTTGGTCAAAAAGTTCGTCGGCTCGAAGAAGAGGGTAGTGGTTCTCGATGGTAGCGTTGTTCAACACTCGATAATCCGCGCACATCTGCATTTGGCCAGTTTTATTTTTCACAAATGATGTCAGTGTGGCGTATGGTGACGTCGATGGTTGGATGAAACCTTATCGAGCATCTCATCAAGCTGTTTTTTTTAGCTTGGTCAGCTCGTGATCCCTTATCCGATAGCCCCATGGAACTGTGGGTTGGCTGCCTGGTTTTTGTGCGATGCGATGGTCGATGCCGCGTTGTGGCGGTAGGATTTCTAGGAGTTCATTGGGGAAGAAGACCGCAAAATCTTGAATAAGAGGTACTAACTCTTTCGGTACCATCGTGAACTTTGTTGATGTCGATGAGGCCGATGAGGCTGGTGAGGCTTATGAGTCTGTTGATACTACTTCTTCTTCCTCCATTAACTCAAAATGAACAAGCCACGCATAAGCTCCTCGTGGTATGTAGTAGTTTGCTACGTTGAGCGGTATCTGTTGCACAGTTTGTTGATTCTTGGTCGCTCGGCTTCCTCTGCTGCTTCCACCTCTGCTGCTTCCAATGTGGTCTTCCGCCCCACGCACAGAAGTTGTCACATGGCAACATCAATTTTCACGTAGACGTTGCCGCCATTCCAGTCAACCTACGGATTGTATTGGTACACAAAATCTCGTCCGAGAATTTTTTGTTGTCACTGATCGGACATGACCTCTAGACCGTTACATCCCGCAAATCTGCTACTTGTAGTCTTAGTGGTTGTTGGAGTCTCCATATTTGCTTTCTCTTATCAATGGTTTTTTTCTTCAAACACCCCTGGTTCGGTCTGCAAACTTTGAGAAGCTCCTCCATCCAATAGTGCCGGTATCGATTGATGACTCTTGCAACCTCAGGGTTGCACTTTTAGCAGTATCGTTGGTTGGTCTTCTTCGTACCCCTCGTCAAACTTTGTGATCTCAGAACCCCTATGCGGCATTGTAGGTTGTTCAGATGGGCGATAGTCTGGCGCACATCGCTCCGCCTAGACAAGAGTTGCACCTTTCACTCTTGCCCTTTGCCATTTCCCGACTAGTTTTCATGTGACTTCTCCCACTTTTTGGCCCGTTGCTTGCTTCAATAGTTACGAGCGATATGCCCAATTTTTTTCTAGTCGTAGCAAATGCGTGTGTTTCTCTGGTTGACAGTGTCCACTTCCATCAGAATCAAAGAGTCCCTCGAATAGCTTTTTCTGTTTCCAAGATAAATCTGGTTGGGAGGTCGCCAGCCTTAGGATACCTAGATCCAAGCACTGTAGTCAGCGTTGTCGATACTTTATGCTATTGCAATCATGTGTGGTAAGTCGTTTTGGATGCCAAAATGGCAAACGCTCGCCAGATGTCTCGCTTGAGGCCGTTGTTGTAGTACAAATAGAGCTCGTCGAGGGCAATGCCTGCACCCGTGATAATCCTCGCTAAATCTCCGAGTGCACTGTGCCACACTAGAGTACTGCCAGAGACGCTGGAAAGTGTATCGAGTATCGGACTTTCCATTTCGTTGTCCAAATAGTGCAAGCATTGTGTGCAAAAACTCGTTCTAGTCGGCTGGTGGCGTCTGTGCGTCTTGCCATTGCGGGTTGATCTGCTCCAAGGGTATAATACTTGTGGCCAGCGACATGATACGGACGATGTTTGCTGTTGATGAGGCCCTTCCGGTCTCTTGCTGCTGTTGGATGGCCTTAGATCAGACCACCACCTTAGTACCGTGCCACGCAAAAGCCCGGCCACGCGGCCTATCTTTTTTGGTCATCATTGACCCCAGTAGCGGTAAAGTACACTTCCAGACTAGTCAGCTACATCCAAACAACTAGTCCCTTGGTATTTGCAGGATCGAACAGTTGTGGTGGGGCCGGAAAACGTTCAGGTTTGCTTGAGATTTGGGTGTTTCTCTTGACGAGCACCGCCTCCCGTGTACATGCATTGTGAAGATCCTACATCGTGACTTTGAGTTGTTGGAGTAGATGGTTGCTGATCCCCTTGAGCACAAAGATACGGTTTGCCAATTTCTTGCTATGCGCCTCTCGTCCGGTACCACGTGTCATTCCTGCTATCGACGTCGAGGCTGTCGGTAGGGGCGGCTGGCTTACCGCCATTGGATCCACGACCAAGTTGGTTACCGAAGCTGTAGGGGTTGATCAAGCTGCCATATAGCCTGCAATGCCAGTGTTCACTGCTGGTTCAGGATTCACATGCATAGGCACGTTCTGCTCCTCCATCGCCAAAGTCGTCGCCGAAGACCCGCTTGTGGTCGTCAGATGCGCTCTCTCACTTCACATTGTAGTCGCAAAGTCTGTGAAGTCTTGATGTGCGAGATGTACTGACGGCTTGTGTGAAGTAGTCCTCCGCATGGATAAAGTAGTAGGATGCCTCTCCAGCACTGTTGTACTCTGATGCCAAGTGTTATGCCTAATGGAGCATAGAGTGTACAAAAGAGAAGTTGTGATGCAGAATACCTTTGAGAATTAGGGAAACTTAAGCAATTTACAATTAGCGGGTAGTGTACTTTGATGACAAGTGTTGAAATGATTGAACATATGTATACAAGTGTCGAGTTATGAATGAGGGATAGTCGGGGTCGTTGGGTCGATCGTCAAGCGTCGCATGTTGAGTCGCGTCGTTGGCCCGACCGATAAGCTCCGCCTAGAAATCGGGGGACTTTGGAGATCGATGGTGAAGATGCGAGATACATCTTTGTAAATCTAGATACATCTTGATGCATTGAAAAGTTGACTGAAAGATTATGACAAGTCTGTCGTTGATTCATGAAAGTCTTTGAAGTTCTCAAAAGGTGCGAAAAGGTTTGCCGGAGGACAAGGAAAGTTGATCAAATTTTCCACGACCGTCAGAGAGAAAATGGAGGTCTCGACGTACAGCGGGCTATTTGCAAAATGACATAAATGACCTCATGGAAAGATTAGGGACTCGTGTACGTCTGGTACGTAACGTAAATATACAGCTACGTATCCACTATTTCAACATTTAGAATGATTTACCACTATGGATTTCATTCTTTGTCGATGTGGGCATGGATTTTCTTCTCTAAGATAGAAATGCCTTAGGTGCCTTTTTCATCCCCACTCTTGACACGAAGTCACGCCCACCTTCCGTCGTTGATCCCACATGCAATACCAGATCCATTTCAAGCCAAGACCCTGACTATTGAATTGGCATATTCCCAGATGCCCATATGCGACCTGTTCATGCCAATGGTGGCCGCCATATGCAAAAGAGATAGATCATGCCGACAAACACCTAGTGAAATAATTGCAAATGAGTTCTTTGGTATTACGCCAAGTGGAACGTAGGTGGTCCACAGGGATGAGGTGCGGGATATAAGTTGATTTGGGGTTTTTGGACAAATGGATAGTTAGTTTTGAATAGTAAGTGCACTTCGATGACAAGTATCGAGTGAGTCGAGCACATTAACTCAATGCCGAGAATGAGAACTAGGCATATGCCTAGTCTTTCGTTTACGAGCCTAGTAACGCGTGCAAGGTCGTGCCTGTTGTTGTCTGGCCTTTGAGCTGACACCGCTCCACAGAGCAATGTTGGTACCACAGGTGTTTTAGGGGTCCCAAAACTGCGTCATCAGCTACGACTTTGCCAATGCGATGCATTTGCTGCGTTCCGGTATCCAGGTTTGTGCGTGACATGTGAGTCAGTGAGCCAAATCTGTGTTGTCAAGCTAGTGAGCAGTTGAGTTAGGAAGCTTCTAAGAAATTTCTCATGATATCAAAGGAAGCGAGCCGGAGCTCATTGTGCTATGTAGCAGAGACACAACAGCAATAGCTGTGAGTGGCAGCAGCGGGAACCACCCACAATAGCAGGAGGTCATGGGAGGACTCACCACTGCACGGCAGTGGAGGCAACAGTGGTCGTAGTCTGTGACATTGGGAGAACCGGTAGCAGCTGTCTCTGCCACATCGGGAGCAATAGCCGCATCAACAGTAGCAGCGGCAAATAGCTAGAGAAGTAGTAGTGCCGGACAGCAGCTACAACAACAGTAGCAGCGGTGGAGGCTGTAGCGCCAAGCAGCTTTAAGAGCTGCGCCAGCAGGTAGGAGCTCTAGTAGTAGTAGCAACAGTGAGCAAGTTTAGTAGCAACAACGGCGGGCAGCAGCCACAGCAACAGCTATACAAGCAAGAGCAGTACCAGCAGAGGCCAGCAATAGGCATGATCCATCAAGACTTTGTCTATGACCACCAATTGTAATTTCAATAGAGCTAATACTTTGTGTCACATAATCATTGATGTTGTTTCATTAGTTATGATACTTCCTCCTTTAGCACATAGACTTAACATCTTACGTTTCGGTAAATTGTAAGCTGAAGTCCGGTATCGTGGCGTGTGTACAAGCTGGTTCCTCGCTTGTTCATTGTGCGTTCGGAGAAGGATGTGGTCAAATTAGCTCATCTTGTTGACCAGTCCAGAGCTTGTGAGATAATCAAAGCTAGTACATCTAAAAAAATCAAATTTGTCAAATATTTTAAATGGAATTCCTATGTCCTTTAGAGACACAAAGCAACAATCACAGGTCGCAAGTTGGCGGACGTCCCAAGAATAGGTCCACGAACTGATGGCACTAAGTTTACTACGTATCCCCCAAACTTTTGAGAATGGGAGGGGCACAGCTGACATGTGATGATGATGGGCTTGACAGCACCGATTGGATTCATGAGTCTCAACTCTGTGCCCTTCATCGTTCCTCCTCACTTGTTGCTTAGCGCCCGTTTGAGGCCGAGTGTTCCATTGCCCGTTGTCCAGTGACGTCCTCCGGTCGTGATCTCGGTGGCACTTGGATTATTGATTCTGGTGCCACTCATCACATGACCTGTCGTCCTGGTGACTTTGTTGTCCTCGCCCCTGTTGTGTCTGTTCACACAGGCTCTGGTCAGTCCTTGCCTGTCCAGGGTGTTGGGGTCGTTTGCTTCGATGGTCCGTCTGCCCCCCTACATCTTTCCAAGGTGCTTTTTGTGCCTGATCTTGAGCTCAGCTTGCTTTCTATGCATGCCTGCACACTGATGGGACTCTCTGTGGAGCACAATACAAAATCCACGATTGTGACAGCTATTTATACGGGCACTGTTGTTTGTGCCTCTGTCATGGATGATCTATACCGTGTTTCTTGGATTTCTTCATCTTTCCCCCCCTCTCCTTCTGCTCGTGTGTTTGTCACTGGTATTCTATCTGCTGAGCACCAGCAACTGTTGCATTGTTGCCCGTGTTATGTGGGCTCCCAACACTGTGTCCAAGTTCATTCGGACAAAGCCTGTACTTGGTCTTGACGCAACTTCTTTCAAGAAGCCGCCTAAGACCGATTGTCTGTTCTCCGCTCAGGGTAAGTTGCATCGTTGCACTTACCCTGACTCTTGTTTTTTAGCAGTTCATCCCCTCGAGTTGATCCATTCGGACCTACTTGGTCCTCTTCTTGTCGCGTCTTTGTCTGATCGGGGCCGATACGTCCTGACTTTGACAGATGACTTTACCCGGATGCGGTGGGTCTACAGCCTATGCCAAAAGAGTGACATTGCTCTCGCAGTTCACCTCTAGCTAGTAATGGCTGAGCTTCACTCCCGCCACACACTGCATACGTTTTGTTCACATTGCGGCGGTGATTTTCTTGGCAAGATAGATAGTTTCTTCGCCACACATGGGGTTTTTCATCATGTCTCCGCTCCTCCTACTCCTCAGCAGAATGGTGTCTCTGAGCGCTGGAACCGCACCATGGAGGATGCGGTTCGTGGTATGCGGTATGAGTGTGGTCTCCCAGAGTCCTTCACCTTTAAAGAATTTGCCTACATGACGTGGGTCTAGAACCGCCTCCCGCACAGTCCCCTTCTGGACCATGTGACACCGTATGAGCTCTGGTTTGGCAACCATGTCGATGTACATCTCGCTCATGTTTGGGGATCCGTGGCTTCTGTGTGGTACACCAAGGACCAGTAGGGGTCCAAGGTCTCCCCGCAGGGTCGCTTGTGTGCCTTCGTGGACATCTTCCCGCTGTTGAAGGCCTGGCGGTTTTGGGACCCCGCCCATCGTTGCATCGTTAAGTATCATGACGAGCTCTTCTTTGAGTCTCTCACCTACCATGATCTGACCTCGATCATATCGTTGTCCGTCATACATGTTCCCACGTGTGAGGTTTCTCGACGGATGGGTGAGTCTAGACCCACGAGCACCTCTCCTCCGGCTGATGTGTCCGTTCGAGCCCCCTCCAATTCTCAATCTTCGGCTCTTGATGCCCTAGCAATCATCGCTGTCGGCCCAGAGACCTCTTAGCACAGCCGGCTTCTACACCTGCTCCTTCGTCCGCCACAGGCACCCATGATTCCATACTTATATCCACCAATACTTCTCCCTCTATGCTTGGTCCTGCCTTGACTCCTGCTCCTATTGTCACACCCAGTCCCTTGTCTCCCACACCTGCATCTCCTCCCACAACATCACCTACCCCTTTGCCTCAATCCTCACCAAATGTCGTGCCTGTCTTTGAGCCTGAGGTGAGCCCCTCGAGCCCAAGTTACTCGCGTGACCCTGATGGTCGTCTTCGACCATCGGACTCCAGCGGGTGTCAGGCTTCGCACCCAGGCGCTCTACTCGCATCATCGCGAGTGGTGATCCCTGCACAAAGGCCCTAGGCCTGAGTGTCTGCACAAATCACACAGAGGTACATCCAGTGTACCCTGTAGGGCACAACCTGGTTACTTGCAAGATTCATAACACTTGTGATGCAGCAACTGACCTTGTGGTTAGCAGGCTCAGCACTGAGGCGTGTGCACTTGCCACTCAGATCTCTCCCTCTATGACGCCTGATCTGGGCACATTGAGGGGATCCCTCTCATTAAAGGATGCAAATGTCTGGCGTGTTGCTTGCGAGGATGAGCTCCATGCCTTCCGAGAGCACGGAGTTTACGAGCTAGTCGACCTTCCACCTAGGATGAAGGCTATTCAAGTCAACTGGGTCTTTCGTAAGAAAGTGAAGCCGGATGGCTCAATGCAATGCCACAAGGCTCATTTGGTCATCAACGGGTACTCTCATATCGAGGGCATCGATTACACTTACAATTTTCCCCTATCGGCCGTATGACCTCAACTCAGGCTTTGTTTGGTGTGGTAGCTCAGCATAACTGGGAACTGCACCAAGTGGACTTGAACAATGCGTTTCTCCATGGCTCTCTAGATGAGGAGATTTGTGTGGCTCAGCCACCAGGCTTTAAGGACGATGACAAAGTGTGGCGCTTTTGTAAGTCCTTGTACGGCCTCAAGCAGTCTCCTCCGTGCTAGAACCAGGAGATCACTGGCACCCTAACTAGTACAAGATATGTACCGAGCGAGGCAAATCCATCTCTCTTTATCCAACATATGTCGGAGCGATTCACCGCCATCCTGGTCTATGTGGATGACCTTCTGATCACGTCTCCTTTCATAGAGGTCGTGAAGGAGGCCAAGGCAATCCTCCCAATTGCCTATAGGATGAAGGATCTTGGTCCTACAACGGTGTTTCTTGGCATGGAGATCGTGCAAAACCGTAGACGTCAGACACTTTTGTTGCATCAAGCCCGATACGCACGCGTTGTGGGGGAGCACTTCACTGACCGTCATGGTGCAGTGCCCACGGCCTCCACACCTCTCACACCTGACTGGCAAAATCCCCTACAGGTAGACGATCCCACACAGTCGGAGGAGACAATGGATGTGAGATTGTACCTCCATCTCATAAGATCTCTGATGTACCTAGCCACTACCAAACGCCCTGTCATCACTTTTGCCGTCAACCTCCTTGCACAATATTTGCAAGCTCCATGTGCTAGAGTCCTTCATGCGGTTTTGCGAGTATTGCGGTACGTGGTCTCCATACCGTACCTTGGACTCCGCTTTTGCCAGCAGTGTTTGGTGGTTCTTGACGGATACACCGACAACGAGTGGGCCTGGAGTCCAAATGGACGTAGTTGCACCGATAACGTGTTTCTTCTCGGTGGTACCGCTCTGTCTTGGTGTAGAGGGAAGAAGGGTTGTATTTCACGTAGCTTGTCGAAGGTAGAGTATGTTGCTCTGGGTGTAGGGGTTGCTGAGGTAGTGTGGTTGCAGCACCTGTTCCTTGAGTTGGGACAATTAGTACCTGCCATTGTGCTTCGTCGCGACAAGCAGAGTGCTCTTGCCATTGTAGAGAACTCTGGTGTCTTTCACGCTCACATGAAGCACATTGTGGTTGAGCATCCCTTTGTGTGTGATCTCGTGGAGAAACACGTGATCTTTGTCATTTGGGTCGGCACTGACATGCAGCTTGCGGACTTCTTGATGAAGGCACTCGCACGCGGGAAGTTTTTGGTGGCCATTCGTTCTGTTTGGCTTCGTCCCTTCCCGAAGAGTGGTTGAGTGGTGGGATTGTCTGCGTCTGTGTCACGACTATTTCTGCACTCGTTACTGCATTCGTTCCAGTGCTGCACATGTATGGACATGCATACCATCGGGTCATGGGGAAGTGTTGTGATTTGTGACGTTCTTGTCGACCAGTATAGCTTGCAATGACCACTCGGCCATGTCCATGCTCGTGCAGATCCCTGATGCAGGCCCAGGTGTTACCGGTTTGTTGTCTGATGGTGGAAAACCAGCTTGGAGCTGACCGACGACCCTCTTGAGTTCTAGACATTGTCTGGGACCTCCTTCATTTTTTCTACAGGTTGTAGGATTTCATCGGTGGACTGACTATGGGGCCGATTTGCATGTTTTTGCATAATGTGTCAACCGTTTGATGCATGCATGCATGTGTTTGTAGCGTTTGGCTTGTGATTTTACATGTGTGGGTTCAGACGGCCTAGCGCTCTGACATGTCCGCGCTGAGTTACGGCCAAAACAATGGTTTTGGGCCGGTTTAAGGAGAGACCTTGTGCTGCCGCGTGCGACACCCGCCGTGCGCCGTGGTAGGTACTCATTCCACAGACCTGTCATTTTTCAACTCTTTCTGTAGATACTATTGATGTATTATGACACTTTGCCTTGTGTCTCCTAGTAAGATCCTTGCCGTTGTGTATACGACTTGTGACTGTCGTCACCACCTGACAAGGCACTAACGCCTAGTCAGCGGCTAAGTCTCTAGGAAGTTTCCACGCATCTTCTCAGACGCGGCTGGTACGGCGGTGGCTACTGCTGCTGCATCGGTGGCTGTTGCCAATGCGGCCACTATTGCTGTTGCAACCTGGTGCTACTGTTCTTGCTTGTTGCTGCCGCCGCTGCTGCTGTTGCTATGCACCGTTGCTGTTGATGCCGCCATTGCTCCTGCTCCTACACTGCACATCAGCTGCTACTGCTGCTGCTTGTTGCTTTTGTCGCTGCTGCTATTGTTGATGTGCACCGCCACTGCTGCCACCATTGTTGTTGCTGTTGCTACTGCTATGTCGGACACCAGTGGTCGTTGTTGTTGCTGTAGCAGGCGTAGGCACAGCTACTACAAATGCTGCCGCCCGCCGCTACTGCTGCCACTACTGTTGCTGTTGCCGTTGCTGTGAGCGGCTACTCTATCGCCACTTGTGTTCTGCGGCACGGCAGCTCCGTGGCAAGCAGTTACGTGGCATGGTAGCCGCTACTTTTGCTTCTTCTGTTGCTACTAGTTCTACTGCCGCACCTGCTACTGCTACTCTACGCTGCTCACCGCCCCTATGGCGATAACGTGCAGTCACTTCTCGCTCCCTCACGTTGCTACAAACGTAGCGCCACATGGCGCGTTCTCTCTGCGTCCCGCCCACTGCTGCTGCTTTTGCTGCCCGCACGCCCACCTGGCTCTAATACCAAGATGGAGTTAATTGGGGCATGCAGGCCCATCCAAACATGAACATCATTTTTGTATGACAGTCCAATACAAAACGGCAGAAATTCGGCTATGGCTCGATCGCATATATGAAAGAACAAGGCGAGAATACAAATGAGCCCCTAGCGGGCTTACGTAGGGGCGCTAGCAACTAGCCGCACCGAGCATCGTCACCCTCGCTGAACCCAAACAAGTCAGCGGGGAGAACAAACTGCGTATACAATGAGAACAACAAAGTTGCGCTCCTCGAGGCACACGAACAGCTCTCCGAGTGCCTGGTCTGGACCATCGAGAAAGTACAAACAGTGCTAGAAACACTCAAAATCAGCGTCAAAACATCACAAACGGCTTTCCCAACATCGGAAGCCCTACTACAAGTGTCAAGTCTCCTTCTTGCACCAGTACAATCCACCAAGCGCGCTGGTCTAGACCCACCGAGAAAACTCTCCTAGCTCCCGACAATCCCATATGGCTGCCGGAATGCATCGACAGCATCTCGCCGGCGGTGTCGTAGGTTCTGGAGAATTCTCGGTGCACTCCGGTGGCCCATCGTGTCGTCACGCTCTCCTCCACCCTATATGACCAATGTGGGGTAAATGGGTAATCAATCGGCGTCAATCGTGACGAGTGGAAGGCACACAAACCAACCCAAGCCATGTCTATACACTTGTCGGGACGTCGCAGCTAAAAGGGGGGGGAAGTGTTACGTACCAGTCGCACACAAGTACCTAATATTCTCAAGTGTGCATCTCTCTTATTACACAAATAGCGCATCGTGTGGCGAGGACCGCAATATTCACTCCGACAGTCGTGGGCAAACCGGCCAGCTACCCCGCCCCCCGTGGATATTCCTCAAGCTCCTACTAGCTTCGACCATTCTCGTGAACCTATGAACAGAAGTGTCACGACCTTTCGGTCGACTTTTCGACGACTCTCGACGAATCCAGATTTAGAAAGATGCATCGCGCATCTCCTCCGTCGATTCTCGAAGACCCTTGACTTCTTGGCGGAATCTCTCTAGTCCAACCACTCACGACGTCACTCCGCACGCGTCGCTTGACATCCGACCCAACGACCCCGAAGATGCTTGATCCGTAACTAGTCACCTGAAACTGGAATGCTAGGCAGCAGGTTGGGGCAGTAGCATTGTTGATGCTGCGTGCGGGCTTCCACGCTAGTTGCTCAAGTCTGCTGCCCCCTCAGTCTGCTGCTCTAGAGTCTAAGTCTGGAAGCTCTGGGTTTGTTACTCAAAAGAGCGCGCGCCAGTGTTGCGCTAGAAAGCAGTTGGAAACTTAAGGTAATTGATTAGCAATGAAGAATGAGAAGCAATGGGAGACCCCTCCAAGTTCTAGCTCCCCCCCACTAGTGTAGAACTTGCTACTCAGCTAACCAGCCAATCAAAAAATAGTCCTTGACCTATTATCTGGCAGCCAGGGTTTTCTTACTGAGCCCTGCCAGACACCCGACAGCCCAAAACCCGGGCGTCGTCCGTTTTGCCTGAAAACTGGACCATACCATAATACCAACGCAGCAAACACAGTCGTGTGGTCAGAATCAGCTGAAAAAGTAGCAGCAAAGATTTATGACTGCCCGAACCCAGGCAGTGCCTACGACAATCAGTGATGCCAAAAAGGGCCACACAGCAAGAGACATGGACTCTAGGCACAGCATGACGCTGCAGACCCAATTCCACTATCAAGCACAATACTCGGTGCATGCAAACAACATCTGTAGTGGCAGTGACCGCCGGCGGCCCGACCGCCGAGGAGGCCTGCCGATGGATCTGAGCGCATCTCCAGAGGGAGGAGGCTCCAACGAACGGTGTGTGGGCCTCAGCGCGCGTCGGCTCCACCGAGCGACCCTCCAACAGCGTCGAGTCTCGCCGTCAGTCATCTGCACGCTGATGTACACAAGCCGGGAGGACACAACAGAGTACAATGAGATATGCACGAAAAACAACAAGTTGTAGATGTATATGTTCGACCATTTTGACACTTGTTATCGAAGTACAATGACAGCTTAGTATGAATTGGTGAAGGGTCGCAAATTCTAAATCATGTTTTGACTTGCAACTTCCAGTTGTTCAGCATCTAAGCTCTGTTCGGTAAAACAGAATGGATTTCAGCTATATTAATCTTATATTTGAGTTCGATGCAATCTATGACATGTTTATATTGCCGCTTGTGGTCATGGAATGGACAACCCTTCTGTCCCTAAGATGTTATGGATGATTCACCCGTCACGGAAGCGGTTCATACTGCTGACACAAAGGAGGTCGATAGTGAGGGCGACAAGTGGCAGTTCTGGCGCTTTGTGCTTCCGATCAAAAAGAGAGACGATTTGAATCATTTCTAACGTTCAGTTAGAGGTCTGGGAGGTAACGACACCTTGGATCAAAACCTGCGAATCGGACCTGTACAAAGGGCCTCAGCTCCAAAAATTAGAAAACTGGAGAAACGAATGAGAAGTGGTTGTCCGCAAGCAGAAGCTCTGAAGTCGTTTTGATTTTCCATTTGCAGGAAGAATGGCCAATGCATTCGTGCATATCAATATGGCACGGACGAGAAAGCACGGGCAATATCGGCGCTTATCGCTCTCCGGCAAATGCCTAGAAATACCTAAAGGAGCGCTTGTTCTTGTCACAAAAACAGTCCCATGTTTCTCGAACAAAAAGATCTTTTTTGACAATTCTATATCTTCGACTCTATTCAACGACCTCGACTCTCCTCTGCAAAGCTATTTAGCAGCATTGCTGTACTTTTAATGCCACAGGGGCCTTGCGAGCCGCAAAATGAATATCACGTATACAAAAAGGCAAAAAGAACAAAGATATCCCTGAAATGGATGAATGAAAAGAGGTATACAAAAATCCACATTCAATAAGCTACAAGACTAAACAATGAAGCAAAGCAAGGAGGGTTATCTGAAATGACTTTACTTGCATGAATCAAAATAGACAAAAAAAACTACTTCAACAACCGAGAGCCAATCTTGATGCATGGGTCTTACATCTCCGTGGGCTTTACCAAGGTCGCGTAGTAATGACGCCACAAGGATCCCTTGTAACACGTGGAATGCTAAGGAAACCTTGACAAAATACCTCTCTAAAACAGTCAAAACACTAGATAACCCTTATTTGAGGTTTTATCACTACTAATTACTATATGACATTGTGACCATGTCGATACATGACCATTTAAGTAGCCATAGGGGATGTTTTACTATGCACCTTCTTTTTTCTACACATGTTGCATAAAGGGATCATGAAAGTGTCGATTTTTCCAAATGAAATAATGTCAACATTACATAAAGATGAAGCCTTGTTTAACAATTTGGAATTAAATCCATCCCCTAATGCATACATTATGAAACAAATCACTTATATTTGAAATATGAAACAATCCATTTTTTCTTTGTATGACCAGAAGACATTTTAAACATTGCTAGACTACACCTCAGAGACTCGTTTTTCATAATGGGAGCCCACTATTTTTTGCACACATACTTTCTCATAGATTAAAGGGTCACATAAATCCATAAGAAAAAAATACTATGTATCCTAATGTAACTCAACCACCAAAAATGCAAAAGCCTCAATTTGTACATAAGGATTTGAACTTAAGAAAGAGGGAAGATATGGGATGATGTATATATTGTAGCTTAATGACAATGAGATTTTCAATTGAAAATTTTATGTTTTCTCCATCATTTCAAAATACTATTGATTTAGAATAAATAAATAGTATGTTGATGTTGTTTATTTCATATTGAGATAAGGAAATTTTTTGTTTTAAAATTAACTAAGCCACACCAAATCCATGAAAATTGGGCTTGGCATTTTCTTAGAAAATAGCAAAACCATTTCATCAAGTGATATACAAAATATTCTTTCGTAAATAACAATTTAGAAACAAATTGCATGTCAAAATGTTTTTGAGGAATTTTTTGAACAAGATTATTCTCATGAACATGAAAGATTTCTTATCATCTTAATGTAACTCTCACTTTTTTCCATTTCTCAGGTAAGTGTAGTAAAACAATGATGACATCCAAATAGTAACAAAACATTCACTAACTTCATGTAATGTATTTTTTATCATTCCACAATCTTCTATAAATTTTGAATAATTCTGGGAGGGGATGATGAAAAATCAACAAAGTGTCCTGTCTAACTAAACAAAATCACTGAAATTCAAGGACATTAAATTGGATAACACAGATATTCTTCTT
This sequence comes from Penium margaritaceum, assembly GCA_023375785.1. NCBI lineage: Eukaryota > Viridiplantae > Streptophyta > Zygnematophyceae > Desmidiales > Peniaceae > Penium > Penium margaritaceum. Next base: position 143,045 of record SZWC01002030.1, on the reverse strand, counting down.
TTTGTTGTCAAATGTGAATTCACAACTTCACACTACTTGTGCTTTTTGAATGTCCAAGGCCCCAACTTCCCAAACCTTTGTTTGACTGGTAAAACAAGCACATTGAGTTTTTCTTACGGTAAAAGTCAAGTTTGTTGAAGAACTCACGCAAATCACATACTAGTAAACATATTTCCTGACCTAGTTCATAACATGGAACGTTTTGCAATGTTTTTCATTTTCTTAGTACTCATAAATTCACATACTTCTCTACGGAAAGGAGGAGACAAAATGTAATGAAATACCTTCAACAAGGAAAGGAAACATCTCTAATTGGTCTGACTTGCTGAACCTTCTCATCTAAATTAAGATAAAAAAGAAGAGAGAGCTACAAGTATCTTTTCTTAGGTAACATGAGAGGCTTAGAATATCATGAAAAAAAAACAAAACATCATTAGAGGATGAAGTTTTAAATGGATGAATGCATCATGGAAATTCTTGAGGTCCACAAATGAAAGTTTTTGATTGCTAATGTATGCAAGTGTTTTGATTCATAAAAATGTAAAGGGTTTTTAATTTATATTAGTTGTTGCAAATGGTTCTCAATAAGAAGATACATATAAGAATTTTTAAATGATTATGAAAAATAACACCAATGATTTCTATTTACTTAAATAATAGACTCAAATGTGCCATGTAAGATAACAAAATCAAAACATTGATCACAATGACTTGATGGTGCAATGATTATTGCTAATTAATGCTAACCACATGGTTGAAAATTCTGAAGTAAGTTGCTATGCCAAACAAATGAATGTTATGATTCCGTTTTTTCATATTGTTCATCCACTTTATTGAAATCAGAAATTCCAACAATAAGGATGACGTGATTTTGTTAAAATTGGACAACAAAAGTGAGCAATAGGAGAAAACATTGCTTTGAAGAAAAAGCAGGAGAAAATCATCAAAACGTTTTCTACTTCCTTTGAATGATTATAGTGGTAACCAAAGAGTTTTTGTAAGATCAATAACTTGTACAAACCTATTTATGTAACATAGACTACTCCGTTCTTATCAAAATAAAACGTAGTTACGATGATTGTAAAAACGTGGTGCTCATTTGAGAAGGTAAAAAAGAGTGAACGATAATCCCATGGATAAATAAGTGGCCATGTATGTGAAGAATAATAAAAGTGAAGTTATGATATTAATAAAATGTAGGAATTGAACTAGATATTAAGGAATATGATGTTTTAATACTACATACACGTGATGCATGTACAAGTTTTGTTATTAAGATTTGTTTACACAAAGTAATGTATCAGAATATAAAGATATTTAATGCAAAGATTTAAAAGCTTTGATTTTAAGGGAATGATGTGTTTCATTTGTCAATTGTTGTAAACTTGTATGAATCAAAGTATGATTTAAATTCCTTACTATCACTCATATTTGTGCCAATTGAATCCTTTATTTCGCCCATGTGTCGCATAAAACATTTGTTCACACCAAAAATACATGTCTACACAAGTGAGGCACGTTTTTCCTTCCCAAACAAGACGTTTTCCACAAACTTCCTTGTTAGAAAAATTTCAAAAATAATCAAATATGGGAGATTATATATGAGACAAAAAAGAAGATGAAGAAAGGGACAGATATTGATGATTGTTTGTCCTATTCACCGTAATGGATATGCGTATACGAATAATATTGTAGGCCAGAGGTCTGTGATGGCGTGCCTCTTTAACTTATGTGATATTCCTTTTCAAAATGATAGGTTGTTTTCATCAACGAAATAAAGGAGAAACAACATTATCTCTAAAGACAGATTTTTTCTAGATACATTTGAATAATCATCAATTTTCTTATTCGTAGACACATTTTTCTTATGGAACTTGAAATCATTCGTGACATGAATATGGTTACCAGATGAGTGAATGCTTACAAATCTTCTATTTCAAACTCAAATTGTATCTGATTATACTGAAAGCAAAAAGAAAGGGTATTACAAACTTGTTTTCAAGCCTTATCACTGAAATAAGTTATGAATTGAGTATGTAAGGGGGCTCAATTGAAATTTCGTTTTCATGCGAACACTGAGTGAGCATTTACCATTCTTATTCATTACTCCCATTGGTACATTCCAGGCATTTGATACAAAATGGTTTCATCACTTGACCTCTTTTGACAAAAAACTTTGGCTTTCTCCATTTTCATTTTATCCTTCTTCGCTTCACTTACTAATTTTAAACAAATTGCAGTCAGGATCAGGGATGCATGTTTGTAGATGCATCTTCTACATTATGTAAGTATAGAGTTCATCAAGTTCCCTTCCACGGATAAGGGGTGTGGGACACCTACAACTTGGAAGACAACATCTCTCCATAGAGTAAGAAGTAATGAATTGGACGCATAATGTTTTTTTGTTAAAGCCAATTTTTTGTTGCTTCCAAGATTGGGATCCTCACACAATTTCTTTGCATTTATTTTGGGCCATGAACACATGCTTAAACCACATTACACCAATCTTGGACATTATTCTCTTTGTTCCGAGTGTTCCGACTGAGGCGTCCACATGTCCACGTCAAATCCTGGCTCTTTGATAAGAGTTTGAAAGATCTAGTGAAAGACTTTGTTGATTGATTAGGTTCATGTGGTTTTAAAAACTGGAGAAATATCATCTAATCACCTTTGGGCTTGGGACCCCTTCTTCTTACACATGGCGACAACCACATGCTATAACATGAAAAACCCTTGAAAAGATCATTTGGTGCTCCTAAGATAAAGATTAGCATACCATCAATCCAAATTTACATAAATGTGATCTACACATTTCAAGCACATCAACGTTTTGGACCTATTGTTCATCAAAGAATAAAGAATTCGTAAGGGAAGTGCCTTACTATCGGGGTTCATCATATGAGTTATGCAAGTATGGTGGCAGTGCATAAGTGATGTGGACCAAGGGTGGAGATTTCATCTTGAAACTATTAAAAAGGAATTTATGTGGATAATTGAAACATTGTGTGTAATAAATGTGAATTTTCGTTTCATGAAGATGTATCATAGGAATGTAAAGATGTAGCCTTGCTTCATTGATCACGGCATGAAAGTTTTGATTTTTTCTTTCTAAACCTGACACTTCATCGACCCATCTTATATGATGTGAATGTCCTTATCTATAGAAAAAATGGATTTTTAATCAATTTTATCGAAAGCTGAAGAAATTGTTATAGCCAAAATGTTTTCATACAAACAATGAATCATTCATATTAATCATGAACATCAATATGATACTAGTCACGAACATCCATGAACTCACCTACAAAGATGTTAAAAAACTTTCCATCATGAAAATTTTCATCTAAGTTCTAATTTTTACAATTGGTAAGTGAAAAATATAATGTTTTCGTGATTCTATCCTCTTTTTGTTTATGAATAACTTATCTTTTGAAAACATTCTTTCTATAAGGATTATACAAGTTGCACATATTCTTGTGCACATTGTTTTATGATCCATTCCTTATTGTTTTAAAACTTTTGTACACAAATGACAATTAATCCGGCTTTATAAGTCCATGACATCATTTTTGAGCTTCCATATCGTAATTGGAAATCTAGTTTAATTCTGTTCATTTTCTGGCTTGATGAATGGAAGAAACCACATAAATAGTTAAATTCAATGTTACCATAGACATTATTTCTTTGTTTGAAGTAACAATAGTTCATACATGTTGATAGGATGCATACATAAGTGAAATTAATCTACATAGTTACATAGGAGTCAATAATTAACATAATACAACATGTCATACACCTGACCTTGAGCATGATTTTTTGGAATTGAAGGGACTTGGAATCTACGAATTAGATAAAATTAGATCACCTAAAGAACTCATTCCGAGAAAACCTCTTTGTAATGAAAGGTCAAATGATGTATTAAACATGAATGGATGAATTCTAAGAGTTAGGGGTTTATTACAACCTGCCTTAGCCCATGTTTAACTCACATGCGTACAAAACATTAGAATCTACACATACATGTTGAAAACTGTTCTTCAAGCCTTCTACAACATCATTTCCCAAGCAAAATGTTGTAATTGTAATTGGACGTGCCACTAATCATGCACCACATTCACTCTCATTTAGTAATATTTATGTAAGTGATAGCTCTTTTTTTTAAACAATGTTTCCCAACATGATTCACACCTGTTATCATTGAGACATTCGTTTTTCATACTATGTATACCCTCACATTAATTTAGATAAATCGTTATCATGTTTGTAATGCAACAACATACATGTCATTGCTTCTTCAAGAAGCATGCTCAACGAGAAATCAAATCAATTTCTCATGTTGTAACTCTAGAAGATCTATAAAAAATGAGAATGTGCTCTTATTCCTTGTGTATTTATTTACCTTGCATTAAATTTACATGTAATATTTCTTTTTGTATCATGGTTCTTTTTATTTCATTTAAGTCAGACCTTCATACTTGTAATGGCTTGAGTGGCTTTTACCTAACATCATTTTGAGTTTGGTTGTTTTTATGGGGTGTCCATTAAGTGCTTGAGTGAAGCAGAGTTTCTATTGAAGATTGTCAGGTTCTAGGTTTATCTCTTTATTTTATGTGTCTATCATACATTCAACGTAGATTTGGGTCAAAAACCATGCAAATCATGACCACGTAAACATGCACAAGTTATGGGGTTCACTCAGGCAATCCCTTAAAATCACATGTTGTTTATGAAATTATGGATTTCTTTACTAAGGCACGTTGCAATTATTGTCTGAGATCCCTCCTTTTGAAAGTAGTTATCTTTGATATTGAAGGTTTTGTGAAGCTTTTCTTTACTTGTTCATGCCTCATGGAAAACAACTAGTTTAATTTTTATCCATCATTTGAGAAGCATGTTCTTCTTCCATGTGTAAACATTGGTAATGAATAGAAAGTCCAAAAGTTGAAATCACACTTATTTGTTTACTGTTCTTGTGACTTTATGACATGGGAAGTGATGTAAATGACCTTTTCATAATGCTTTAGGAACTCAAATTATCTATTATAACTGATCCATTGCTTTGGCTATGCTATATAAGATAAGGGATAACACTTTGTAATGGTTCTATGCATTATGACCATTTTGTATGAAATTTTACATTCTTTCATGCAAAACAATTTCGAGAACTTCCTTTCCCTAATTGTTCCAGAGACGCTCATGCAAGTGGAATGCACAAAACTTGTGTCATGCAACACGAGTTCACTTTGACAAAATGTGAATCATTTTTTCTTCTTGTTCTTCTCTAAGAAGGAAAAAGGTTCAATGGTTTCTTATATAATGCTGAGATAGATGATGATGAATTTTTTGTAAAAATTTCACATCTTCACCATAGGATGAAATCGTGTATTCGTTTCTTTTCACACCTACTTCGTTCCTTGTCTGCTGCATTCATCATGTTGTTATTCTCACCATGGGCACCATAATGTAATTAGCATGTGAATGGTTTTTGACAACGTTTTTTATTGTCAATTTTAGTGAATAATGTACTTATGAAGAAAACAAAGAGCCTTGAAAACACTTAAATTATGACTTTGACAAAGGTATGCAATTCGTTCATTTTCATAGCGTGGATCTATGAGCATATTTCTGGATGAACGTTTTCATTTTGATGGACAACAATGAAAAAAAATTAATTTTCAATGACTGATGAATGTATTGATTATAAATATTCCAACCCAGATCACTTCATCAAATTCCATTTCCATAAGCCCCTAACGTTATCCTTTGGGTTGTTCTTGGACTCTAAAGCATTTTCATTCGACATAACTACTTGTTTTAATGGAAAGTTTCAATTTTCATCAATTCAATCTTCCACTTGCATTTCTTGAAAAATAGCTATTTTTATATATATTTGACCTTAAATTATAAAAAATGTTTTACATTACATTTTTCAAACATGTGTTATATGTCAATAATGATTGTTGTGTTGTTGTGCCTTTTGGTATTGTTCATGAGTGAAAGCATTCAAGTTTTGTGCTTGGCTTCATTTTGAAACCAATGATGAAAGATTGTAAAATATGTCCCTTATATGTTGTTGGTGATGTGTGGACTGTCATTTTGAGCCTGAATAGCAAGGCTCATGCTTGAAGATGATGTTAAAAACATTTAAAATAAAAGGAATATGCACTTCACATGGGCTATTTTAAGAAAATCACATGAATCAAATGTTTTTGAATTGGGTTGTAGTGTATGAAAATGTGAACACATGTTGAAGATGGATGATATTTTGGCGAGCCCCTGACATAAGTTGTTCTAGGTCATTGTGCAACAAATTCATGGTCGTGTGAAAAGCGTCGTGTGCGACATGGGAAAGATTCCATGAGGAATTACATATAAATCATTTCATGTATAATACTATAAGATAAATCGGTTTGTTTTATGAATTTTTGGTGCAATTGATATGTATCTTATGAGTATCATATTTGAATCCATGTCCATAAATGAATTATATGGTATCAAAATTCAAACCTTCTTTCATGTGGATATTTTGTCACTTTCTTTCAAGGGTTAAAAGTTTCTTGAAGATACTCATGACCATTCTCATCACCCATTTACATTATGGAATGAATCACCGCAAAAATAGATAAAACTTTATGAAATTGGATAAATCCGATAACATAGCCATGTAGATACAAAATCATCTCATTTGTTTGTGTAACTAATGTTAAAAAACTCCTTACAACCCACGTTTCCTAAAAATTTCACTTTACAAAATGACAAGGAGAATGTAGTATTGTGCATTTCGAGCCACTTCATATTGTTGATGCTGATTGTAAAGAAATATCTATTCTTATTATAATTCTTGTTTGAATGAGCACAAATGCCTTTATTGAGTTACCAACTTGTTATTGTATACGTTGCTTATGTTTTGGGATGGAATGACATCTTGACATTTGATTGGTGTGAAAAAGACACAAAATTGTATTGATTATCTTGGTGAGATTTTGGTCTACATGTTTCATAATTATTTTATCGTTATAGATGAAAATTGTATATGAATACTTTATTTATTGCATTATTGACTGATTGAGGCAATCGATTGTTCTATGGATACCACAAACTCTACAAGTTTTTTAAGGGCTAAAGAGGTTTGTATGATGCATTGTTTGATATGACTCAGAAACTTGCATAAGTGCATGTAGTTGGAGAAAAAAATCATTCATCTTATTCATAGATATTGTAACCTTTTCATGCAAATTTTGATGAATAGATCAAAGAATGTAATTTTCATGGTTAGTAGAAAGTATGTTTGTGTGTTGAACGCGTTCTTGTTATGAGAGTCGATGGTTCTTATCATCTCATAATGTAGATAATGACAAAATGCAAACCTTAGCTTATTTTTTAACTAATTTGAAATAAATTTTAGTGTTAGCCAATAATTTCATGATCAGAAGTTCAATAGAATATATGAAAAATGTGTTTATTCGTTTATCCACATGCCTTCAAATTAAAAAAATAAAATAAAATTGATTTAATCACAATATTTGACAGAATTTATATTTGAACAAAGACAAATGATTGATTTGGACTTGAAAACTGTCTTGAATTGCTCGATAATCATTGTATAAGTCAATTGAAATGTATACGAATGTAGAATTTCTCTAAGATGATCTTAGAAGACACTCTAACCATGTGGCTAGAATCACTTATACACTAGTGATAGAACTTATGCACTCTCCACATGATGAACAAAAATTAGACCAATCCTTTATTTCACCGATAAAAGAGGGACATGAGTGCAATAACATCCATATTGGTGGTTAGTTGAGTAAGGTGTACACATTGAAAAAATGGAAATGAGTTATAATTGAAGAAGTTAGAGATCAAGGTTACAAAATAACGAGCAAAATATTCATTGCAAAAATGGATTGTTTGATGTTAACCATCAACACAAGTCAATATGGAATGGATACCATGTTTCATTTGTTATATTTTTTTTTTCGCGCAGACCAAACCATGGTTGGACATGTTCAACGACTTGTTAGGGGGTGAAATGGCCTAAAACATTGTGTAATGTGTATGAAACATGAGTAATTTGTTGTCAATATCTTGCACATCACCATGAATATATTTGGTCATCAAAACCAGTGTTTTATTGCATGGTGCCTTTCATGTCATTTGTACTGACCAATGTAGGGTTTTCATGAATCACGTCTACCAATTAAATGATGAATCAGTACAACCATCAAATCAACTCTTGACGGCCTCTTAATCGTTTTTTCTTGGGGTTTCTACGATGGTGTAGGCAGAAAATCCCTAATCAATAGAGTGATGGCCACATCAAGCAAACCGACAATATGCTCAAAGATTAGATATTGAATTTTTGTTGGCCACATGGTATTGATTACGTAGTGAGTGGAATGATTTCTTAGAGAGGATAGAATTATATGAATTTTTTAAGTTTTGAAAAGTTTCCTGTGAAAGTGGTTCTTAAAAAACGTTGAAACACTTGAGATTCAACATAGAATTAAATTATCTTTGTAGGCATTGATGTCTTGCAATGTAACTTCTAAAAAATGTCTTCATTTGTTGATTCCAATGAAGAAAGTTTTGAATAGAGTAGTTTTTGACCTTATGGAAAATGCTACATGTTTGGCACATTTCATGTCCCCGTGAAGAGTGCATGTATCAAGCTATGTTGAATGAGGACATTAAGCTAGAGTATAGGTGGTTAGTACCATTAGTGTCCAAACTCTCCATGTGTTAAAACATGTTTAACTTTTTGTTTGATTTTAATCTTTATGTATGTAAGAATAAAGTTTAACATAGGTTATAAAATCCTTTAAGGGACGTACAACCACTAACAATCATTTGAGTGAATGAGGCCATATGTTGGAATAAAAAGCAAGAAATCATTTAAAAACCAAAACAATACTTCATTTATTCAATTTATGAAGTAATTTAAGTATCTTAAATATTCAAGATAATGATTTTCTTACCAACGGATATGTTTTGCTATTGTTTTTCATTACGATTTAACATGTAGGCTGTTTCAAACACATTGAGGGAATGTTATGTTCTTGGCATATGTAAGGCCGTTAACCATATGATTTCTGTTTAGAAATTCATTTTGAAACCCTTTTTTGTATTTTGGAACATTATCTTAAGTTATTGATAGATCTTTGGCCAACTTACTTCAATGGTTGGTATTCTGTTTGAGATGTAAAGGACCCCTTTGACCACTTTCAAGAATAAAAAAATAGTCACGTTGCACATCATCCTTTCGAAAATTGTTGAAGTGATTTGATGATGATGCTAAATCTTTGTTTTTTTGCACCTTACTGTTTCAAAAATCTCTAGACTTTCGTTTGAGGTATGTTAGATCCCAAAGCTACATCACGAATCCATAGGCTTTATGCTCGTTTGTGTGCCCAAGACCTCAACAATGCTGAATTTCTGTTTTGGTTTAGTGTTATGAACTCTACATCCTTCACACTTGTCATCAATGTTCACATATTATTTAGCCCAAACTACAGAAGTGTCCCCTTTTGTCCCTACTCGCAATCTCTCCATGACCATTTTTGTGACCAGGTTTCCAGTATACCCAAATCGATAGATTTTAGAAACAATTCATTTCTGTTCATGAAGCACTATTTCAGGACATTGTATATCAGTCACACTCGTTGATGGCAGGTGTGTCTTAAAAAAAATGTCTTTTCGTTCGGTCTCCGTTACCTGACTAGTGTCGTGCCATCCCTGGTGGCGACTTCTGTCGCCGCTGGCTTTCCACATGGGACGTCTCTCTGGTCATGGGCCGTAGGTCGAGCAAGGCCACGGCATTGGCCACGGCAGCAGTGTCAATGGATGCTGCGCGCACTGTGTTCATGCTGCGCTTACTGTTTGTGTGAGGCCAACCGGACAAGCAGAGCATGCCGAATCTTTGCCGTCCTTGCGGGCGCCATATGTAGTAGGTGGGGCAGGCGCACAGTTAGCCCAGTGGGCTACCTGAACCTTCGTATGCTTCGAACGAACACCGACGCCAACACTTACACCACCACGGTTGCCTTGGAACACACCCTAGTCCTGTCTGGGACGCTGCAGTAGCCAGCGGCCATGGCGCCCCCGCTCCCCTGCACTCCCTACAGGGAAGTTACAGCCACAGCCTCGCGACAGCTCGCCGACAACTTTGTCTGCCGTCAATGCGGCGATCACCTCGAGCCTCTCCGCACTCTCTAACCTGTCTACCTTGTGAGTAATCATCGGCGTCAACGGCAGCGGCAGGCATCCTCCTGGAAAGGTGGACGGTGTTGAGCCCTACTCTTTCCCCTCCTCACCCCTTCCCTTCTCCTATTCCTAGTCGAGCCAAGCCAAGCCAAACCAAGCCAAACCTAGTGGTTTGAAGCCAAGGAAAGGGAAGTCAGCGATGGCGTCGTCAGCGTCGGACGTGGACGTGTGGGCGGTGGTGCGCCACGGCGTGCCGGGCTCACCGGCCTTCTCCGCGTCCCTGCTCTTCCGCGGCGTCGAGGTCTCGCCGTGGCACGACGTGCCTCTGCACATCCCCTCCGCCGTGGCCGTCGCCAACACCGCCAGCCACGCCGACGCCGCCGCCAACCCTGCCGCGCACGTCCGCGCCAACTCCGTCAGCGACGCCGTCGCCGCCGTGGAGAGCAGCGGCGGCGGCGGCAGCGGCAGCTCTGCCAGGAACAAGAGTGAGGGCGGCGAAGCTGTCCAGGACAAAGCGGAAACATGCGGGGGCAACCACGCCACCAGCCCCGGGTCGGACAAGTCTGCGGACGGGACTGTCGGCACTGCTGCCGCTTCTAGTGGTCCACGCGACGTCTCCGGGGGCGCTCCTGCCACCAGCCCCCGCAGCAACATCGCCAGGAGTGGCAGCAGCAACGGCAGCGGCAGCATGAGCACCAGCAGCAGCAGCGGCAGCAGCAGTGGCAGGAGTGCATCTGTGGTCGCAGCTGGCACAACAGCGGCAGCGGCTTCTGACAACGGCGACAGCAGTCAGGGGCAAAGGCCGTCGGAGCAATCTCCCCCGAAACCAGAGCAGAAGCGGCAGGAGCGGCAGCAGCAGGAGCAGGAGAAAGAGAAGGAGCAGCAAAGTCGACAGCAGGAAAGTCAGCACGGCGAGGAGCCGCAGCGTCTCCGGCAGCAGCAGCAACAGCAGCAGCAAGCGCAGCTGGCCAGAGCAGCAGCGGAGCAGAAGAGGAAATCGAGGAAGAAGCCAGGGCCGTACAACTTTGTGTGCCTCACTCCGGCGGGCCGGCAGCTGCCGTGCTCCGTCTCTGACAAGGGCTCGCGCATCGTGGCGCGGCCGCCGGAGGCGTACTCGGGCGTGCCGCAGCACCGCAGCTACCCGTGGAACCACGGCATCTTCCCTCAGACCGCCACGTGCAGCACCACCTCCATCGCCGCCGCTGGAGCGGCTGCTGCTGGCGCAGGTAGAGGGCCCGCTCCGGGCAACAGCGGCGCAGCAGCAGCAGCAGGAGGAGGAGGAGGAGGGGCCGGTGCCAAAGGCGGCGGCGGTGCGAAGGTGGGCGGCGCGGCGGCAGCGGCGGTGGCAGCGGCGGGGGCAAAGGGGCTGGTGGCGTTGGAGGCGGTGGACATCTCCCCCGTGCTGCGGGCCACGGGGGCCGTGTACAAGGTGCAGCTGCTGGCGCTCATCGCCATCTCCCAGCGGCGCACCGGCGACACGTGCTACCAGGTGGTGGTGTCCGCGCCTCACCCGCCCGGGTTGCTGGGGCGGAGGGGCAGCGAAGGGAGGGCGAGGAGGGCGGGGCATGAACGGGATGGGGAGGAGAGGGACAGTGGGAAGGATGAGGAGGAGGAGGAGGAGGA
>SZWC01002030.1:80867-99800 GCA_023375785.1 Penium margaritaceum | reverse complement strand
GTGCGGATGTGGTGGAGAGGGCTGAGGCGGAGGTGGATGAGGATGGAGAGCCCACGGTCGCCGCTGCTGTGGCAGTAGATGGTGTGAGTCCAGTGCGGGCCCAGTGGGCACGCATGGAGGACGCCAGACGGGCATCGTCACGTGGGGCTGTGCACTTTGGAGCTGAGTGGCCAGCAGCACCACAGTTCCAGCAGGTGACTTCAGAGCCGATGGGGGCACCAGAGGAGTTTTTTCCCTTGCGTCCACCCCCATGCCCTCTACCCCCACCCCGCCCCCTGCTGTGGTTTGAGCCACCACCCCCACCACGGACGGTCACTTGAGTCACATGGGAGACTGCAGAGGAGGTGGAGGAAGAGAGAGGAGAGGCAACTTCAGAGGAGGAAGAGGAGGTGGTCACGGCAGCAAGGGCAGCGCGGTGCATGCGCTTGTTCTGAAGGCTGTTCCACCAGTCAGTGAGACGGGAAGCAGTAAAGTCATAGAGGGGCCCAATCCCTGGGGGTGTGTCCGTAGGGAGGGGTGAGGAGGCAAGGCGCTCAAGTTCTGCCTGTGAGACATGTAGGTAGAGGTCTGAAAGTTCAGGGATCAATCCAGCGACAATGGACAAGCAGGCAGACAGAGGACCAGGCACAACTTTGCCAAGGTCGCGCAGCAGGCGTAGACTCCGTGCCCAGTACTCATCGGCTGTTTCATCAACGCGCATCTGCAAGGTGTTGAATTGTACGGTCAGAGCTCTTTGGGCAGTATGCCCAGTGACCGTTTTGCGGCGGCGGATGAGAGCGTATGCGCCGACAGGGTCAGCTAGAGTGCCGCGGATAGGGTCTGCGTTGTACGTACCAATGTCGTCAAGTAGGCATTTTGGGCCGGCGGTTATGAGAGCCCGGACGACACGAGCTGCTTCTGCTGGCTGTGGAACGAACGGCGCTTTTGCGGGTGAGTAGTATTCCCACAGCAGTTCTCCTTGGGCCCACGCACTGAAGCGCGTCTCCCAGGAGGTGAAGGTGAGTTTGGATGTGAACTGTGGTGGTGGAGTTTCAAAGTCCCTGTGTCGCATGGGTAGGAGTGCCCGAGCTAAGGCAGCTGCTGAGAGAGCGGGAGAGGAGGAGCTAGGAACAGCTCCGCTGGGTGGCACAGAGGAGTTAGCAGATGTAGTTTCATCAGAGGGAAGAACAGCCGCAAGGGTAGGAACGGTCCGCAAGCGGTCTATGACTAGGGTCGCCAGTGTGGAAGATAGCTCATGCTGTGCCTCACTATTCCTATGCAGTTCATCCTCTGCCTTGCGCCATGCTGCTTGTGCCTCACTAAGGGCGGCTTGAAGAGCCTCTATAGTTTCCTCTGGTCCTGGCATGCTTGGAGTGTGGGGAGAGAAGGGAGAGAAGGAGATGAATATGGAAACAATGTAGAGTGTGGAGTGAGGAGTTGCTCACCACGCTGGTGCCGAGGCAGTAAGGCGAAGAGGGGCGCCACCACTGCTGCGGCTGAGGAGAAGAGAACGGCAACCCACCCTGCGACTGCCACAGTGAGGCAGAGAAGCCCGGTGACTGTAGCCCCCGCCATGGCTGCAGATGCAGATGCGACCAGGACGCCCTTGGTGACATGCGGCGTCAGCTCTCATTGAACTCCAGTAGGTGTCAGAACTGCCGATGCAGTAGACGCACGAATGGAGGCGACAGCGGCTGCAGTGGAGTCGGCAGCAGATGAGGCGGCAGTGGCAACAGATGCTGCTGCTGCACTGATCTGAGTGGCGATGTTGGCTACTGTAGTGGCGAGCAGTGTAAGAGAGGTTGCTGTGTGGGCGTAGGCTTCAGCGGCGCGGCCAACAGCGGTCTGAGTAGGGGCCCTGCAAGCACGGGTAGTTGCTGCAAACGTTGCTGCTGCACCTGCGGCTGCGTCCAGGATTGCACCTGCCAAGCCAACGGAATCGGTGTGAACTGGGAGAACCGGGATCACACCAGGGACCTCAGGTGGAGACGACGGTCCAGCAACTCCTGCTGCGGTGGGTGCCGGCGCTGATGTGGGATTAGACGCTGATGTTGGACTAGATGGTTGTGTGCCTGTGGGGGGTTGCATAGTTGGAGGACGAGGAGGAGACGGTGGGAGGTTGTCGGCTGTGTACACCTGGCGATTGATTTCCTCCTCCCGTGCAGCAGCCTCCCTCTCGTCCAGTTCAGCTAACTCATCGCGCCAGTGGTCAGCTTCTAGCATGCGGAAGCACAAAGGGGTGTTAGTGTTCGGAGGAGAGGGAGGGTGATAGTCCTCCCACCCGTCGTTGGCGTGGCGTGCTGTTGTACGAGGAGAGTCGAGCTCCTCGTCTGGAGGCCCATCGAGAGGTGGGGAATCCAGTGTAGCTGTTCAGGGAGAACTTGGGGGCAGTCGGGTCAACAAGAGGGCCGTTGTGAGCTGCGGGGTCAGCAAGGTGGCGCCAAACGACCGCTCGCCAGTGCACGACCGTGAGAGATTGGGGCAGCTGCAAATTGCCGAGAGCAGCAGAAGAGTGCTGCAGGGGCTGGGTTGCACTGAGATGGTGCGATAGAGGTGTGCGTGACCACGAGTAGCCGCGACACTTCGGTGTTAAGAAGGTTCGAAACGTGGGGTGACACGGGAGTAGCCGTATGCGATCTCGTGAGCTGCTGCAAACGGGTCAACGTGAGGCACTAAGACGCTGCTAGAAGCTGCTGCTCGGTGCCGGGGTATGGTGACAAGAGTCACACGCCATAGAGGCGTTGAGTGGTCAAGAGTGCCACGGGTGCAAGAAATGCACCAAGGAGAGTGCCGAGGATCGATGAGCAGTGGAGGAGAGTCACACTTGCTCTGATACCAGTAGTTGCTAGGAAAATTCCTAGGATGAGCATGTGAGAACACTCAGTCATGGGCAAGGGGTTATAGACGCCATGGATGTGGGAATGCTTGCCTTCAATAGCTCAAGAGAACCAAGATAAAAGAGTGAGAGGAGGGAGCGAGACTTAGCACCCGGTGAGCGTGCACTCGCCACGGGCATCACACCCAAGTGAGTGCACACCGCCACGCGGGGGTCGAGCCCGACCTCTTGGCATAAAACCAAGTGGTGGCTACTCACCACTGCACGGGTAAAACCCGACAAGGTGGCCCCCAAGGATCAGCACCCGGGTAGTGCAGCTCCACACAAGACACTCAAGGCAAGCATTATACAGGGCACGACAGTTAAGAGTGTACGGGCCCTAGCATTTTGTTCCACACGTGATGAGGGTCAAGTTATGGGCATGTAAGTGTCAGATGACACTCCTGGAAGAAGCACGCCAAAGATGTCAGCCATGGTGGAGTTGCTGGGCGTCTCTCCAGGTGAGGCCATGTCAATCAATCTGTACAAGTGTGTGCACGGAGGTGGAGACAAGGGGAAGAGAAATGTGAGTGACCAACGAACTTCAACAGGAACATGTGTCCTGGTGCCCGAGCCTCAACTGACGAGCAGGGTACACAACTAAGCACCGGGCAACACATTACGATCTCCCAACACGCACACACTGGTTCAAGGCTCTGGGTCTCCACGTCGCACCGGCACGACCCACTGGGTGTGCTGGTCTTGACCAGAGTCACCTCAGGTCTCCTCATGAACCCGGAACATGTCTCTGGGTCTTGACCACCGACAAAAATGTAGCAACTACACATCTACAAGGACGGAGTTGTTATATGTCCATCGTTTCGGTCAATAAATCCCCGGTGCCCATAGTCGAAACCAAACCGACTGCGGTGTCCAAAGTCGGAATCGAAATTACTGCATTGCCCATACCTGAAAACGACATGACATGTGTGCCCCCGGTTAGTGTGAGTCATGGGCATGCTTGACATGTGTTTCAATGTTTTAACATATTTGTCATACATTTCAGCGACGACGCAGAAACGACCGTCGTCAGAGGCCGGCCGTACACGTAACATGGAAAAAAATTGACGTGGTTCGTTAGGTCTCCGACGCCTTCATGATGGAGGTCTTACATACGATAATGCAACACTTTGGCTCGTAGAAACACGTTGTGTATGATAGAGCCTATTGCGTCATCTCAGTCCATTGTTTGAAGGATCGTCGAAGTTTAACAAATTGCACATTTGTCCTCCTGAAACAAGTCCGTGTGTTCCACCACATTCATATCTGATTTTGACAGCCTGTTGTTGAAACATTGCCCCTCCGCATGCCCAAGTGCGGCGCCGGGAGGCGCTGACGAGCCGCCAGAAAATGAAAACTCCGCTCCGACGAATCTGGAGACTCGACAATTGCTTGGATTCTCAAATGGAGGATTGTCCCTTAAAGTTTACAAGTTTTTGAATCTGGTGGAAGTTGTTTCGCCGGAATCAGACAAGTATCGAGGGAGATATGGCCTTCCAAAGTTGGGGTATGCGCAGCGGCTCTGGGAGCCGGCTGCGACTCGAAATCCGGTCGATAATCGACCGGACCGAGTAACATAAATACCATTTGGAGAAAATGCTCCGATAGGCCTGCCGAGGCGTCCGGTGGATGATCCACCTGATCCGGCGGATCATCCACCGGATCCAGTAGTACAGGTAATTACTGAGGGACTTAGCCAAAAACCTGGCTCGGCGTCCAAAACTCAGTAGTACGTTTTGTTACTCGGGGACTTAGTCAAAAATCTGACTGCAGGTCCGCGGATAAGTTTCGAACCTCGTCACACCCCATCACCAAACTCGACCCAAACGTGGGCAGGGTGCGTGGAAACAGTGCAGGGGACCCCAAAACCACGTGCAATGGGATCTGCGCCTTGGGAAAGGCGCTTCGCACATGAAGGAAAGCGCCACGGTGTGTGCGCGCCATGGAAGCGTTAGGCGTTTCTGTGGTGGGTGAGACCTGCGCTTCGGCAAGCATGACTTGGGCTACGCTTGGCCAAATCGCGCACGGTTTGGTGTGTTGGAGAGCTCATGAATAGCCCTATAAATGTTTTGATCATTTCCATGTACAAAAATTAACGCAAAATGATGTTATCCTCTTCACAAAACTGACTGTCTCAAATCCTCTCCCACATAGCGTGAGGCGACAAGAAAGCTCACGCTTCATCTCCGAACTTGCCCAAACATGCCGTGCAAATGCTAGACGGCCAGAGCCACGTTGGAACAGAATTTCCAACACCTGTCATGTGTCACATCCTGCCGGTTTCCCGAGACCTAATGTACCTCCCATCATGCACGACTACCATGTGCTATTGGTTTTCGCGCATCTCTCATTTGTACTCTGTTGTGTCCTCCCGGCTTGTGTACATCGGTGTGCAAATGATTGACGGCGAGACTCGATGCTGCTGGAGTGTCGCGCGGTGGAGACGACGCGCGCTGAGGCCCACGCACCGTTCGCTGAAGCCTCCTCCCTACGGCGATGCGCTCAGCTCCATCGGCAGGCCTCCGCGGTGGTCAAGCCGCCGGCGGTCACTGCCACTGCAAATGCTGTTTCCATGCACTCAGCTCTGTTTCTGGTTGTGGCATTGTGTCTGCATCGTCATGCTATGCCTAGGGTCCGTGTCTCCTGCTGTGTGGCCCTGCTTGGTGTCGCTGACTGTCGTAGGCATTGCCCGGGTTCGGGCAGCCATAACTCTTCGCTGCTGTTTTTCTAGCTGATTCTGACCGCACGACTGTGTTCGTTTTTGTGCATCTCTCATTGTGATCTGTTGTGTCCTCCCGGCTTGTGTACATCGGTGTGCAGATGACTGACGGCGAGACTCGACGCTGATGGAGTGTCGTCCGGTGGAGCCGACACACGCTGAGGTCTACTCGTAGTTCGCTGGAGCCTCCTCTCTCCGGTGACGGGCTCAGCTCCATCGGCAGGCCTCCTCGGCGGTCGTGCTGCCGGCGGTCACTTTCACCGCGGTTGCTGTCTGCATGCGCCCGGCGCGTCCCATCGCGTCTGCATCGTTATGCTCTGCCTAGGATCCTTGTTGCATGTTGCATGGCCCTGTTCGGCATCATGGACCATCGTAGGCACTGCCTGGGTTCGGACAGCCATAACTCCTTGCTACTATTTTCTAGCTGTTTCTGACCACACGACTGCGTTTGGAGCGTCGGTATTATGGTATGGTCCAGTTTTCAGGCAAAACGGACGACGCCCGGGTTTTGGGCTGTCGGGCGTTTGGCAGGGCTCACCGAGAAAACCCTGTCGGCCAGAAAATAGGTGTAGCACTATGTTCTGATTGGCTGGTTAGCTGAGTAACAACTTTCACACTAGTGGGGGGGGGGCTAGAACTTGGAGGGGTCTCCCATTGATGCTCATTCTTCATTCCTAACTGGTTACTTTCAGTTTTCAGATGCTTTCTGGGATAACTCTGGCGCGCGCGTTTCTGAGTAGCAAACCCAGAGCTTCCAGACTTAGACTCTAGAGCAGCAGACTGAGGGGGCAGCTGACTTAAGCAACGAGCGTGGAAGCCCGCACGCTGCATCAAAAACACTGCTACCCCAACCTGCTGCCTAGGTTTTCCAGCTTGGTATCAGAGCCAGAGCGTAGCAGCAGCACCAGAAGACTGGCGAACAGGTGCCAGACAATGCCGGCGGACCCCCATACGCGCCAGCGCAGGGGAAATGCTGCCGGTTTTTTTCCGGCAGCATTGACCCGCCTGGTGGCGGCGTCAGATTTCTTCCCACGGTCACTGGGCTAGGGGAAATGCTGCCAAAGTTTTTCGGCAACACTGACCCCCACTCGTGACGCGAGGAGGTGAGCGGCAGGCGGCCTCTGACATCTCCGGGCGACGACGCAAGCTGCAACGTCACCCAGGTGCAGTGACCGGCACCAGCGGCAGCCGCAGGCAACGCCAGCGAGCAGCCGCAACAGCAGCCAGCAGCAGCTGCGTGCAGCAGCAGCAGCAGGCAGAAGCAGCAGCTCGCAGCAGCCCGCAGTAGCAGCAGCTCGCAGGAGCAGCGCGTAGCAGCAGCCCGCAGCTGCAGCCCACAGCAGCAGCCCGCAGCGGCAGCAAGCAACAGCCGCAGCACGTAGTCGCTACAACAGCGTGTAGCAGCAGCAGCGAGTTGCAACAGCAGCTAGCTGCAGCAGCAGCAGTAGCGAGCAGCGGCTGGCAGCTGCCAGCCGCGGCTGCTGCTGCTCGCTGCTCGCAGCGAGCGAGCAGCGAGCAGCAGCCCGCTGCTCCCAGCGAGCAGTAGCTCGCTGCTGCCAAGCGAGCAGGAGCCCGCTGCTCGCAGCAGAAAGCGGGCTGCTGCCCGCTGTGACAAGAAAAAAAAAAAAGAAAACAAAACAAAGAAGTACCCCACCCCCACAGCTCGCTGCAGCAGCCCGCAGCAGTAGCGAGCAGCAGCTGCAACACGTAGCATCTGCAGCAGCGCGCAGCAGCAGGAGCGAGCTGCAACAGCCATAATAGCCACAACAAATCGTAGCAACAGCAGCTGTAGCTGCAACTGTAGCAGCAATAGTAGCAGTAGCACATGTAGTAGTAGCAGCAGCATCAAACACCACCAGCAGCAGCAGTAGCAGCAACAGTAGTAGCGGTTGCAGTAGCATCAGTTTCAGCAGCAGCAGCGGGGGCCCCAACAACCTCCGCTGCTGACGTCATCCCCCTCTACTGATGTCACTGCTGACGTCACTGCTGACGTCATCAACAAAAAAAAGGGGGGAAGAAAGGAAAGGGGGAAGACCAAAGGGGTGGGTAGAATTCCCACCGCCCCAAGCCACTTCTGACATCAGCAACACAAAGACGAAAAAAAAGGGAAACACAAGGGACATCAAACAATGGCTGGTAACCCAGGCGAGGAGGGGTCCTCATCTGTTGGGGGGACCCCTACCCCCATTTTCTGCAACGACTGCAGCAGCAACAACAGCAGCAGCATCAGTAGCTGCAGCAGCAGTCGCCGCCGTTGCCGTCGCAGCAGCAACAGCAGCAGCAGCAGCCGCCGCTGCCACCATCGCAATAGCAGCAGCAGCAGCAACAGCAGCAGCAGCAGCAGACTGCATTCGCATCGTCGGTATTATGGTATGGTCCAGTTTTCAGGCAAAACAGAAGACGCCTGGGTTTTGGGCTGTCGGGCGTCTGGCAGGGCTTACCGAGAAAGCCCTGCCTGCCAGAAAATAGGTCTAGGAATGTTTTCTGATTGGCTGGTTAGCTGAGTAACAAGTTCTACACTAGTGGGGGGGAGCTAGAACTTGGAGGGGTCTCCCATTGTTGCTCATTCTTCATTCCTAACCAGTTATTTTCACTTTTCAGCTGCTTTCTGGCGCTAACACTGGCGCGCGCGTTTCTGAGTAACAAACCCAGAGCTTCCAGACTTAGACTCTAGAGCAACAGACTGAGGGGGCAGCTGACTTAAGCAACGAGCATGGAAGCCCGCACGCTGCATCAACAACGCTGCTGCCCCAACCTGCTGCCTAGGTTTTCAAGCTTGGTATCAGAGCCAGAGCATAGCAAAATCAGCAGAAGACTGGCAAACAGGTGCCAGACAACGCCGGCAGACCCCCATATGCGCCAGTGCAGGCGAAATGCTGCCGGAATTTTTCCGACAGCATTGACCCGCCTGGTGGCGGCGTCAGATTTTTTCCCACGGCCACTGGGCGAGGGGAAACGCTGCCAAAATGTTTTCGGCAGCACTGACCCCTATGCGTGATGCGAGGAGGTGAGCGGCAGGCGGCGTCCGACACGTGTGGACGATGACGCACGCTGCAACGTCACCCAGGTGAAGTGACTGGCACGAGCACGCAGCAGGAGCAACCTGCAGCAGCGGCTTCCGCAGGCAACGGCAGCGAGCAGTGGCGGCAGAAGCCAGCAGCAGCTGCGTGCAGCAACAGCAGTAGGAAGAAGCAGCAGCTCGCAGCAGCCCGTAGCAGCAGCAGCCCGCAGCAGCAGTAGCAACAGCCGCACGCAGGAACAGCCCACAACAGCAGCCCGCAGCAGCAGCGAGCAGCAGCCGCAGCATGCAACAAGTGCCGCAGCGTGCAGCAGCAACAGCGGGCTGCAACAGCCGTAGCAGCGAGCGAGCAGCAAGGAGCAGCCCGCTACTGCCAGCGAGCAGCAGCCCGCTACTGCCAGCGAGCAGCAGCCCGCTGCTTGCAGCAGACAGCGGACTGCTGCCCCTTGTGACAGAAAAGATGAAAAAAAATGACGAGAAGGAGAAAAAAAAAACCCCCCACCCCGCAGCCCGCAGCAGCAGCGAGCAGCAGCTGCAGCATGTAGTAGCTGCAGTAGCGTGCAGCAGCAGTAGCGGGCTGCAGCAGCCGCAGCAGCCGCAACAGCTCGTAGCAGCAGCAGCTGCAGCTGCAATTGCAGCCGCAGCAACAGTAAC
This sequence comes from Penium margaritaceum, assembly GCA_023375785.1. Taxonomy (NCBI): domain Eukaryota; kingdom Viridiplantae; phylum Streptophyta; class Zygnematophyceae; order Desmidiales; family Peniaceae; genus Penium; species Penium margaritaceum. The sequence continues at coordinate 90,554 of SZWC01002030.1, read as the reverse complement.
AGCAACAGCAGCCGCAGCCGCAGTAGCAGCAGCAGTAGTTGCAGCCACAGCAGCAGCAGCACCAGTAGTAGCAGCGGCAATAGCACCTGCATCAGCAGCAGCAGCAGCCGTAGCGGTAGCAGCACCAACAACTGCTGTAGTAGTAGTAGCAGCAGCAGCAGCAGCAGCTGCAGCGGCCGCAGTAGCAGCACCAGCAGCGGCGACCCCAACAACCGCCGCTGCTGACGTCAGCACCCCTCTACTGACGTCACTACTGATGTCACTGTTGATGTCATAAAAAAAAGAGGGGGAGAAAGGGAAGGGGGAAGACAACCAAAGGGGTGGGTAGAATTCCCACCGCCCCAAGCCACTACTGATATCAGCAACACAAAAACAAAAAAGAAAAAAACAAGGGACACCAAACCATGGCTGGTAGCCTAGGTGAGGAGGGGTCCTCCTCTGTTGGGGGGACCCCTACCCCCCCTTTCTTGCAGCAACTGCAGCAGTAGCAGCAATAGCAACAGCAGTAGCAGCAGCCCACTGGTGTCGTTGGCGGCATCCCTGATTCCCTCATCGCACTTCAGCAAGGTCGCCGCCTTGACGCAGCAGCTTGTAGCGCTACAACCAGTAGCCTCCCAGACTGCCACCAGTGGCAGCCGCCGTTCATCCCTCCAGGGCACGCCAGCCCAGTTGTGTCTGCTGCCACGTACTACCTGGCACACCTGCAGACTCAGCGCCAGCGGCAGACAGTGACCTCCGTCCTTGGCCCCACATTGGACGCCGACCGTAGGCAAAAGGACTTTGAGACGCCGCTGCCGCCGCTTCAAGCCGGCGAGTAGTTCCGGAGCTGGGAGCATAGCTTCCGGATCTTGGTGCAAGGTGAGGGCCTCTGGGCATACTACACCCTCCCTTACGACTCCACCCAGGCCGACCAGCTGTATGACGCTGGTTGCACCGTCCATGCCCTCATCCCAGTCACCCCTCCAGCTTCCCGCCTGGCCCTAGAGCCTTTCCTTGGCGACTTCACCTCTGGCGACATCCTAGACCCCGCAGCCGCATGGCACGTCCTCACCAGGCCTTATCGCCTGTCCAGCGACGCTGAGATCAGCCGTCTGCTCCGGGAGATCAACTCCCTGCACATGGGGGAGACCGAGACGGTCACTGCCTACTGGCAGCGGGCGGAGGACATCCTTTGTCGTCTCGGCAAATCTGCTCCACCTCCTCTGTCCGCGCTCCTCGCCATCAAGCGCGGTGCCACCAGCGCGTACGCGAACGTCTTCGTGCACTACCCCCAGGACGTCCTCTCCACCATGGCGGCCCAGGGCACCCTTATGCCTTGGGCATACGAGCTCTCCCTCTGCATTGAGGAAGCTCGCCACGAGTCCAAGCTCCATCACACGGAGGCTCTTGCATCCCCTCGCGTCGCCTCCCCTGTCGTCGCCTCCGTGGCCGTCGCCTCCCCCGCCGCAGCTACCTCATCGTCTTCGGGGAAGAAGAAGAAGAGCCGGAACAAGAAAGGCAAGGGTCCGCCGCAACAACAGCAGCAGCAGCCGTCGACCGGGTCCAGCGGTGGTAGCTCGGTCTGCCACATCTGTGGCCAGCCCGGACACGGGTGGTACACGTGCCCTCTCCCGACGGACAAGGCGCGCGCCATTGCCACCATGTGTCGCCAACGTGAGCGCCGTCTCGCCTCTGCCGCTGTTGCTGCTGCTGGCCTTGACACTTTGACCTCGCCCAGTAGCTCCGTCCCTCCGGCAGCTTCGCCAGTCCCGCAGACACCAGCGCCGCAGCAGTACTACCCACAGCCGTCGGCGCCTCCGTTCCCGTTGCCGGCACTGTCCTTCCCTTACCCGGGCTCCGGTGCCGTCACTCTGCACTCGGTCTACACTCTTGGGCTGTCCTCCCGTGAGTGTCAGCTGGAGCAGTTTATCGTGCTCCAGCTCGGCCTGACGCGCCCTCCTCCCCAGGGAAGTGTGAGTTGCATCACCTCCTACTCTCCTGCCCCGCCTTGCATGACTGAGACTGAGACTGCGGTCGTGTCCCGTTTCCTTGTCTGTCGCATCATCTCCCGTGGTCTCCTCTACCCCTTTCTGTGACGACGTCGCATGGCTTGACGATTGGCAGTCTCGGTTCGCGCCTCCTTTCACCACGTCCGTGTCCCTTGCTTGCTGCCATGTGACCGTTCGCGATCTTGCGACCCCGGTCCAGGTCCCTGCTGAGACCTGGATCATCGACTCTGGGGCCACGCATCACATGACGGCCTCTCGTGAGGCCTTTAGTATGCTCGGTCTTGTAGGCGATGTCTCCGGTGTCCGGAAGGGCTCTGGACAGGTGTTGCCTGTCCGTGGTGGTGGCGTTGTTCGTTTCCGTGGTCCTGCTGGTGACGTCTTTCTGACCGACGTCCTCTTCATCCCTGGTCTCGAGCTCAGCCTCCTGTCCGTCACTGCACTTGACCGCATGAGCATGGATGTTGTGCACTTGCGTGGTGTTGGCACTATGTCGCTGCGTCCATCTGGTCTCAATGTCCTGCACGCCACCGCCCGTTGAAACCTGTGGCATGTGCCCCGTCTCTCCTCCTCCCCTTGCGTCTCCTCCCCGTCGGCCGCCACAGGACATGTGTTTGTCACCAACACGCTTTCCCCTTCGCACACTCGCCTCTTGCACCACCGCCTTTGCCACGTCCTCTCTGCTGCCACAGACTGCATACTCCGCACCTAGCCGGCCAAGGGCCTTGACCCGAAGACCTTCCCCCTCCCATGCCCCACCGAGTGTATTGATTGCGTTCAAGGAAAGATGCACCGGTCCACGTACCCTCTGTCTTCCTCCCGTGCGTCATCCCCTCTTGACCTTGTCCATTTGGACGTCATGGGCCCTCTCCAAACCGAGTCTGTCAGCGAGCACGGCCGCTATGTGCTCACCCTCACTGACGACTACTCTCGCTACCGCTGGGTCTTCAGCCTTTGGCAGAGCGATGTCGTCCGCACCATCGAGGAGTGGCTTGTCCTTGCGGAGCGCGAGTGTGGCCGCCCTCTTTGCCGCTTTTGCTCCGATCGCGGTGGTGAGTACATGGGCGAGGCCACGACCTTTCTCACCTCACGCGGCATCCACCATGAGACATCCTCGCCCTACACGCCCGCCCACACCGGTGTTTCCGAATGGTGGAACCGTACCATGGCCGACGCCGTTCGCACCATGCGGTTCGAGTCCGGTCTCTCTGATGGCTTCTCCTTTGAAGCCATGGCCTACAGGACCTGGGTCTGGAACCGGATTCCCCACGGTCCCCTTCCCCGGCAGTCCACGCCTTACCAGCTTTGGTGCGGTCCACGCGCTGACCTCCGCCCGGCTTGCGTCTGGGGCTGCGTGGCCGTGGTGTGGCTGCCCGCCCCGCAACAAGGCGACAAGCTCACCCCTTGCAGACGTCCTTGCACCTTCCTTGGTGTCTCTCGTCAGTCCAAGGCCTGGCGCTTCTGGGATCCATCCCGGCACTACATCGTCGAGTCCCGGGATGCACTCTTCTTCGAGGACCTGTTTCCTTGTGACCTCATTTACTCCGGCGCGTCTGTATCTTTCCCGTCGCATGGGGGAGCAAATCTGTCCTCCATCCTGTTGCTTTTGGGTGACACATCCCCCAGTCCCTATGAGCCGGCAGCCCCAGTCGCGTCTGTCGGACCCTCCGAGCCCACGGCCCCAGTCGTGTCCGTTGGTCTCTCCGAGCCGGCAGCTCAGACCCGTCCGCTGGTCCCTCTAGGCCGGCAGCCCCTGTCGTGTCCGCTGGCCCCTCCGGTCCGGTAGACCCAGATGCGCCCGCCAGTCCCTCCAGACCAGCAGCCCCAGTCTTGTTCGTTGGTCCCTCCGGACCGGCAGCCCCAGTCGTGTCCGCTGGCCCCTCCGGACCGGCAGCCCCAGTCGTGTCTGCAAGCCCCTTCGGTCCGGCAGTCCTAGATGTGCCCGCCAGTCCCAGACGTGCCCGCCAGTCCCTCCGGGCCAACAGCCCCAGTCGTGTCCGCCGGCCCATCTGGGCCAGCTGCCCTGGTTGCATCCGCTGGCCCCTCCGAGCCAGTAACCCCGTCTGCCTCCATTGGCCCGTCGGACTCAGTGCCATCTCCTGCCCTGCCACGCTACACACGTGGTCCAGGCGGCAGCTTCTGACCCAGACCGTCGACGAGCGTGCGGACCGTTGCACCACGCTCCGTGGCGCCTCGACCACCCGTGGCTCCACGTGTCTCCTCCACTCCCACGGTCATGAGTGGGGACCCTAGCACCAAGGCCCTCGGCATGACCACCTCGGCCATCATTGCAGAACTTCACCCGGATTCCGCACTGGGCTACGCCATGCTCCATCACGAGCATCGGCATGCTGTCGTGGCTGCACTCGTGCGCATCTCACAGGGGCTCGAGATGCACACGCTCTCTCAGTCCGTTCCACAGCACGCACGGAGGACCTAGCCACCCTGCGCGAGGCACGAGCCTCTCTTGAGGCCGCACACTAGGACGCCGCCTGTGCGGATGTACTCGCTGCTATCCAACAGCACCATGTGCATGACCTCGTGGACCTTCCTCCAGGTCGGAAGGCAATCAGCGCCAAGTGGGTTTTTCGGCGCATGTGGAAGCCCGACGGGTCCTTGGACAAGTAGAAGGCCTACCTTACAGCCAAGGGGTTTGCCCAGATTCCTGGGGTCGACTACGACCAGATCTTTGCCCCAGTTGGCCGGTTCTCAACTAGCCGGGTGCTCTTCAGCCTGGTCGTCCAACATGTGTGGGAGCTGCATCAGATGGATGTGAGCAACGCGTTTCTCCATGGCTCACTGGAGGGTGAGGAGCTCCACATGGTGCAGCCCCCAGGCTTCGACGATGGCACTGGGAGAGTGTGGCGACTACTTAAGGCCCTCTATTGCCTGAAGCAGTCGCCTTGGTGCTGGAATCAAGAAATCAGCAGCACGCTCCTTCTGGGCGGACTCCAGCGCCGCACCGCTGACCCCGCACTATTTGTCAGTCCGCGAGGCCAAATTTTCGCCGCTATTCTGGTTTACGTCGACGATATCCTCATCGCGTCGCCAGACACGGCTGCCATCCAGCGCGTAAAGGACTTATGTACACCGCCTACCAGATGAAGGATCTCGGATCTGCCAGAGTCTTCCTGGGCATGGAGCTCGAGCATGATCGCTCCCAGGGCGTCCTGCACATCCACCAGGCCGCCTATGTGCAGACTCTGTCCACCCGCTTTGCGGAGGACCTGCCACTCGTGCGGAGNTTTCGCCGCTATTCTGGTTTACGTCGACGATATCCTCATCGCGTCGCCAGACACGGCTGCCATCCAGCGCGTAAAGGACTTATGTACACCGCCTACCAGATGAAGGATCTCGGATCTGCCAGAGTCTTCCTGGGCATGGAGCTCGAGCATGATCGCTCCCAGGGCGTCCTGCACATCCACCAGGCCGCCTATGTGCAGACTCTGTCCACCCGCTTTGCGGAGGACCTGCCACTCGTGCGGAGCGAATCCTCACCCATGTCACCCGATGGCTAGGTGAAGCTGAAGAGTCCTGACCCAGCTAACGTGGGGGAGCCAGTTGACGTGACCACGTACCTGCGAGTCATCGGGTCACTGATGTTCCTGGCGACGACGACACGCCCAGACATCGCGTTCGCCGTCAACCTCCTGGCCAAGTTCTCTCAGGAGCCGCGTCATCTCCACTACAAGGAGGCTGGGATCCGAGTACTGCGCTCTGTTGTCTCGAATCCTCGGCGAGGTCTCATGTTCCGCTGTCAGCCGTCTGTGGTTGCGGTGGGATACACCGACAGTGACTTGGCCGGCAGTCCAGACGGCAAGAGTCGCACAGGCTGGATCTTTCTAATTGGCAGCACAGCTGTGTCCAGGCGTAGTGGCAAGCAAGAGTGCATTGCACGTAGCACTGCTGAGGCTGAGTATGTGGCTCTTGGCTCAGGGGCATGTGAGAGTGTGGCTACGTCGTTTGTTGTCAGAGTTGCGTAAGCCTGTCGCATCCATCACGTTGCATTGTGACAATGAGAGTGCCATGGCCATCGCTGACAATGACGGCGTGCATCACATACGCACAAAGCACATCAACATTGAGTATCACTATGTGCGTTCGTTGTTGCATGACACCAGCATCACATCGTGTGGGTTGAGACAGCACGACAGTTTGGTGACTTCTTGACCAAGGCACTGAAGCGTGACTCATTGAAGAAGGCTGTGAGTTCGGTCGACATGCGTCCGTGAGTTGCTCTCTTTGTCCCTGCTTGCATCTCTGCGTGGTCTGGGGGAGTCCGGTTGTTGTCTGTGTCTCTGCCCGCACATGTGCACTACGCTGCTGGAGTGTCGCGCGGTGGAGTCGTCGCGTGCTGAGGCCCACGCACCGTTTGCTGAAGCCTCCTCCCTATGGCGATGCGCTCAGCTCCATCGGCAGGCCTCAGCGGTGGTCGAGCCGTCGGCGGTCACTGCCACTGCAGATGCTGTTTCCATGAACTCAACTCTGTTTCTGGTTGTGGCATCGCGTCTGCATCGTCATGCTATGCCTAGGGTCCGTGTCTCCTGCTGTGTGGCCCTGCTTGGCGTCACTGACTGTCATAGGCACTGCCTGGGTTCAGGCAGCCATAACTCTTTGCTGCTATTTTTCTAGCTGATTCTGACCGCACGACTGCGTTCGCAGTGTCGATATTATGGCATGGTCCAGTTTTCAGGCAAAAAGGATGACGCCCGGGTTTTGGGCTGTCGGGCGTCTGGCAAGGCTTACGGAGAAAACCCTGCCTGCCAGGAAATAAGTCTAGGACTGTTTTCTGATTGGCTGGTTAGCTGAGTAACAAGTTCTACACTAGTGGGGGGGAGCTAGAACTTGGAGGGGTCTCCCATTGTTGCTCATTCTTCATTCCAAACCAGTTACTTTCAGTTTTCAGCTGCTTTCTGGCGTTAACACTGGCGCGCGCGTTTTTGAGTAACAAACCGAGAGATTCCAGACTTAGACTCTAGAGTAGCAGACTGAGGGGGCAGCTGATGTAAGCAATGAGAGTGGAAGCCCGCACGCTGCATCAACAACGCTGCTGCCCCAACCTGCTTCCTAGGTTTTCCACTCGTACCATACGCTGGAAAACATTGTTTGATCCACATCGACAGTAGCGGCTCATGGGGGGCTCTTGCCTTGCAGTGTATTGTGGTGCATCAAAGCGTTGATTATGTTCCTCGTGCCCGTGGCGGCCTCGGTGATGGTGCATGCGAGACGACCGTGGGTATCCGAGTTATATACATCCAATTTTTATGAACAAGGTGCCCATGATGTCTCCGGATGGCGGGGACCACACACGAGAGAGGTGGCAGAGCTCTCACAGCCTCATGGTTCCCACTGGACGACAGCGACGACGACTTGACAGATGATCCGTGCTTGACACGCGAGACACCCATAGCCGACAACGATGATGCACCGCCCCCTGCAGTTGACGGGGCCTCACGCCCTCAAGCTGAGGGTCCTCTCAGGATGTCCCGTGTAGGCGGGCGTGTGCTCTCGACCAAGGGCACGCCCGTTGGTTCTGACGATGAGGCAAAGGCAGCCGACGCCAAGGCGAAGGCTGCCTCCGCCTGCATCTCGGACCCCACCCCACGTGCTACCCCGAAGAAGCGGAAGGCTGCAGTGGACTTCCCCGATGGTTCAACATTTGAGAACATGGCTGCATGCAAAGCCGCAGTGGAAGAGTATGCGGTTCACAACCGCATGGCGCTGAGGTGGTTGAAAAGCAACCGCACTCGCTTTGTGGCGCGGTGCAAGCAGTATGCGACGAAGAAGTGCCCGTGGATCGTTCGTGCCGGGTTCAGCAAGACGTCCGGAGCAGTCAACATCACGTCGTTCGTGGATGGCTATCTTTGTTACCCCAGCCTCGGCCGGGGTAACCCCATGCGCTCCATGAGATGGGTTGCACGGCATATTTAGAGCACTATCGCGAAGGACCCATGTGTGAAGCCAAAGGCGCTGCAAGCGGTCGTGACAGAAGTGCCCAAGACGAAGGTCCCCTACACCACCCTTTACCGTGCGAAGAAATTGTGCTTGGAGAAGATGTACGGCAAGAAGTCGGACTTGTGGAGCATGTTCCCAGGTTACCTGGACGAGGTACGTTATCCCGCAATGGTTTAGTCTACACGATTTCTAACAACTCAGGTATGTGATAGCTTAGGGATTGAACATGTGGATTATGCTGTCTCATGCAGGTGCTGAGGGTTGACCTACTGGCCATCGCCAAAGCCGAGAAAGACCGTGTGACGGGCGCCTTCAATCGAGTGTTCATTGCACCCCGGGCCTGCAGGAGAGGTTTTGAGTACACCAGACGGGTCCTCGTCATGGATGGCACACATCTAAAAAACGGCCACAAGCAGGTACTCCTCATCATGCAATTCGTCGACGCAAATGACAACACCGTGCCCGCTGTGTATGCCTTGGTGTCCTAGGAAGATGAGTGCAAATGGAGCTAGTTCTGTGAGTTGGTGGCAGCAGTGTACCCCACGGCCGCACAACATTGGAACAACGGTCATGTTTGACCGCGAGAAGTGACTGGCCAATGGTATTGAGGCCAAGCTGCCCGGGGCCACCCACACGTACTGCACGTGGCACCTTATGCGCAAAGTGCAGTCCAAGTGCCAGGGCAGGTCGGGTGCACTATTCTGGAACCTGGCGCACGTGATGATGCAGGCGGACTGGGACGCATGCCTGGCAGAGATGTGGCCACAGTGCCAAGGGCAATTGATTACTTGCTGGGTGGGAATGGAGAGCCCAGCATCTCGAAGGAGCGCTGGAGCAGGCTGTTCTTCCCGGTTTCTCGCGAAGGGCATGCGACCAGCAACGCCATGGAGTCTCTCAATGGCAAGGTGGTGGAGCTCAGGAAGATTTATCCGTATTTTTGTTTCGTGAACCTACACGTGTTTGTGCAGCGATTGTGGCACATTCAACGCAGGATGGCACACGACGCCGAGGGCAGCGTCACGCCTGCGTTGTACCTCAAGGTGAAGCACAACTGCGACCGCAGCAGAGAGTATTCACTCGCCCTGGATGGCGACGAGACGGGACCATGGCACAGCGGCACAGCCACGCGTCGTAACGACACTCCTCGCGACGTCAACCTCACCACCAAGGACTGTTCGTGCGGGCGTTGGCGGGAGTATGGGGTGCCGTGCCCGCACACGTGCAGCCTACTGCTGGAGAACGTGCTGAACCCCGTAGCGTACGTTGATTACGGATACCTGAACCTGAGCTACAAGCGGACCTACAACGCCCCGTTCCCATTGCCAAAGGTGCGGCAGGTGAAGCAGGCAGTGCCTAAGTGGAAGCAGCCAGGCCCAAGTTGCGGGTGCGGGCGGCCAGCCACCGTGCGCTTGGACAAGTATGCGAAGATGAAGAAATGGCAAATTTGTGCCTGCTGTGGAAAGCAGGGCCATGTATAGCGGGCATGCCCAAACATGGAGGCCCCAAGCCCCGAGCACATGGTGGCCGCACGCGTCTCTGAGCTAGACGCTGAGCGTCGCATGCGGGCCTCCTGTCGGACAAACGTGGATGCCATGGGATACTCAGGGGATGAGGCGGATGATGCACCCCCTGCAGAAGAGGAGGCAGAGTCCGAGGAGGAGGAGGAGGAGGAGGAGGCGGAGGAGGAGGAGGAGCAGGAGGAGGGGGAGGATAAGGAGGGGGGAGGGGGAAGAGGAAGAGGAGGAGG
>SZWC01002030.1:53944-76371 GCA_023375785.1 Penium margaritaceum | reverse complement strand
CCCCCGGGCTCTGTAGAGCTTGTTACTCAGTTTCTAAGCCAATCAGAAAAAGACGGAGTAGTAAAATACCCATCGTTTTGCCAGATAAAGCAGCGGTGTCCATAGTCGAAAACGAACCAACAGCGGTGTCCAGAGTCGAAAACAGAAAGACGGCGGTGTCCATAGTAAAAAATGACATGAAAGCAGTGCCTATGTTTTTCTTCGTGTAAGAAAAAGCAGGCATGACTGATATACATTTCATGTATATGTATGACATTTGACATGGATTTCAACTTTGAGCTTCGCTGGTCATCGCGAGCTTGCAGGTGGAGTTTTGCAGTGAAACCTCCCTGCGAGCTCGCCATGACCCTGCCAAAGCCCCCATTTTGAATTAGGGGGTTTGTTGTTGGTTTGGGAGGGTTTGCAGGATTTTGCACACGTTGTGATAGAAAAAAGGGCATCTGCTGAGCCCCACTACCGCGGGGCCCGGCAGGTAAGAAGATATGACCCGGGCAAGTAAAAAAGCATATCCCAAACCCCCAAGTGTAACTAGGGGATTTGTCGGATATTGGGGGGGGGGGGGGGGTTGCGAGATGCGGTGCAACCTGTCTCGATATTTGGAGTTTGCAATTGTGACCTCCAAAACTTGTGACGAGGTTACTTCTGACATCGACGATGCCAGTGTCAGCGTTGCCCACTACGGCCTCGAAGTCGGCGAAGTCCAACTTTGAGGGCGTGGGTACAATTGTCATTTTGTTTTTCCGTTTTCGCTCACACAATGAAAAACAAGGACACCGTTGTCATGTCATTTTTTACTATGGACAGTGGTGTCTTTTTGTTTTGACTTTGGACATTGCCGTCAGTTCGTTTTCGACTATGGACATTGCTGCTTTATGTGGCAAAACGATGGGCATCGGAGCATTTGTACCCTATGTACATATGTATAGAGAGAGAAAGAGAGAGAGAGAGAGAGAGAGAGAGAGAGAGAGAGAGAGAGAGAATCTTACGGACGCACACCAACGGCACTCACAGCCTTCCTGAACGAATCACGCCTGAGTTCCTTGGTCAAGAAGTCTGCCAACTGCCGTGCTGATTCAACCCACACAATGCTGATGCTGCCGTCATGCAAAAACGAATGCACAAAGTGATACTCGACATTCATGTGCTTTGTATGAGTATGATGCACACTATCATTGTTAGCAATGGCTATGACACTTTCATTGTCATAGTGCAACGTGATGGACGGGACTGACTGACACAACTTGGATAGGACGCGGCACAACCACACACTCTCACAAAGCGCCAGAACCAAGGGCCACATACTCAGCCTCGGAAGTGCTGCATGCAATGCATCCTTGCTTGCTGTTGCACCAGAAAAGATCCATCCCCTTATCAAGAAAGATCTAGCCAGTGTGACTCTTACTGTCTGGACTACCGGCCCAGTCACTGTCGGTGTATCCCGTCGCCACAACGGACAACTGTCGTCGGAACATGAGGCCTCGCCATGGGGTAGAGACGACATAGCGCAGTACTCGGATCGCGGCCTTGAAGTGGAGGTGATTGGGCTCCTGAGAGAACTGTGCCAGGAGGTTGACGGCAAATGCAATGTCTGGACGCATCGTCGTTGTGAGGAACATCAGTGACCCGATGACATGTAAACACATGGTCACGTCTACTGGCTCCCCCACCACGATTGGATCACAGCTCTTGAGCATTGTCTGACCATTTGGCGACATGGATGAGGACGCTCTTGGCACGAGGGGCAGGTCATCAGCAAAGCGCCCGGACAAGGTCTGGACGTAGGCGGCCTCATGGACATGTAGGATGCCCGTAGAGCGATCATGCTTAAGCTCCATGCCCAGAAAGACCCGTGTTGACCGGAAGACTTTCATCTTGTAGGCAGAATGCAGCAGGTCTTTGACCCGCTGGAAAGCAATTGCGTTCAGCGATGTAGTGAGTAGGTTGTCAACATAGACCAGGACAGCGGTGAGGGTCTGACCTCAAGGACTGATAAACAACACTGGGTCGGCAAAGCTACGAAGGAGACCGCCGCTGAGAAGCGTGTGACTGATCTCCTAGTTCTAGTTGCGCGATGACTGCTTCAGGCCATAGAGTGCCTTTCGCAGCTTCCAGACTTTGCTAGAGCCATCGTCGAAGCCTGGAGGCTGCACCATGTAGAGCTCCCGCCCTCTAGTAAGCCATGCAGAAGGGCATTGCTCATATCCATGTAATGCAGTTCCCACCCGTGCTAAGCAACGAGGTTCAACAATGCTCAGTTAGTGGAGAACCGACGGAGCATAGCAAAGATCTGGACATAGATGATCCCAGGGACCTGAGCAAACCCCTTGGCTATAAGACGGGCCTTGTACTTGTCCAGGGACCCGTCTGGCTTCCACTTTCGCTGAAGAACCCACTTGGCACCGATGACCTTATGGCCCAGGGGGAGGTCGACGAGCTCATAGACATGATGTTGCCAAATGGCAGCAAGCTCGTCATCGCATGCAACATCCTAGTGAGCGGCCTTGGGAGACGCCCGAGCATCACGGAGGGTGGCTGGGTCCTCTGGTTGCTCCGTGGGGAGGACACTAAGGGCGTGCGCATCCCGCGCCCTTGGTGGCATACGTGTGAGCGTGGCCGTGACGGAATACTGGTGCTCCTGATGGAGCAAGGCATAGCCCAGAGCTGACTCTGGATGTAGGTCATTGATGACTGACACTGTGGCCAATCCAAGTACCTTGGTGTCGAATTCCCCGCTCACGACTGTGGAAGTGGGTCTGACAGGAGGCTAGGAGCCTCGTGGGGTGACGGGGGGTCATGGCGCGAGAGGGCGTGAGGAGGCGGCCTGAGTGCTCACTGTCGGCCTGGGTCGAAGGCTCCCGCCCGGACCACGTGTGTAGCGTGCCAACACGGACGTGACACCCGGCCTTGAGGGGCTGGTAGATACGGACAAGGCAGCCAGCCCTGAGGGCTGGCAGGCACGGACGGGGCAGCCGGCCCTGAGGGGCAGGCAGGCACAGACGGGCCAGCCAGCCCTGAGGGGCTGACGGACAAAGACGGGGCGGCCGGCCTTGAGGGGCAGGTAGACACGGACGGGGCAGTCAGCCTTGAGGGGCTAGCAGGCACAAATGTGGCAGCCGGCCCTGAGGGGCTGGCGGGCACGGACAGGGAAGCCGACCTTGAGGGGCTGACGGACACAGACGGGGTGGCCAGCCCAGAGGGGTTGACGGACAAGGACGGGGCAGCCGACTCTAAGGGGCTGGCAGGCACGGACGGGGTAGCCGACCCTGAGGGTCTGACGGACACTCATGGGGCAGCCGGCCTTGAGGGGCTAGCGAACACAGACGAGGCAGCCGGCCCTAAGTTGGTGGCGGACACAGACGGGGCAGCCGGCCCTAAGGGGCTAGCGGACATGGACGGGACAACCGACCCTGAGGGGCTGGCAGGCACGGATGGGGCAGCTAGCCCTGAGGGGCTGGCAGGCACAGACGGGACAGCCATCCCTGAGGGGCTGATGGACAGAGACAGGGCGTCTGGCCTTGAGGGGCAGGCAAACACGGACGGGGAAGCCGGCCCTGAGGGGCTAGCAGGCACAGACAGGGGAGCCCGCCCTGATGGGTTGATGGATACAGACAGGGCAGCCGGCCCTGATGGGTTGGCGGACACGGATGGGGCAGTCGGCCCTGAGGGGCTGGCGGATACGGACGGGGCAGGCAGCCAACCCTTAGAAGCTGGCGTATAAAAGCGAGGCAGCTGGCCTTGAGGAGCTGACGGACGCCGACGGGACAGCTAGGCTTGAGGGGCTGGTGGACACGAACGGGGAAGCCGACCCTGAGGGGCTGGTGGGCACGGATGGGGCAGCTGGCGCAGAGGGACCCGCGGGCGCAGACGATGAGACGCCCGGACGCAGCTGGAACGAGGACAGACTCACCACTCCCCCACTCGACGGGAGGAACATCGATGCGCCGGAGTGAACGAGGTTGTGCAAAAATAGATCCTCAAAGAAAAGGGCGTCCACGGACTGGACGATGCACTGCCGGGTGGGATTCCAGAAACGCCATGCCTTTGACTCACGCGAGACACCAAGAAAGGTGCAGGGACGGCCGTGAGGCTTGAGCTTGCCATCCTGGTGTGGGGCAGGCAACCACACGACATCAACACATCCCCAGAAGCGGGCCGGACGGAGGTCGGGCCGCTCTCGGCACCAGTGCTGGTATGGTGTGGACTGAGAGGAATGGGTCCGTGGGGAATCCGGGACCAGACCTACGTCATGTAGGTCATGGCCTTGAAATAGAAACCGTCAGAGAGACCGGACTCGACCTGCATTGCGGGATGATGTCACGCATGGTGCAGTTCCACCGCTCAGAGATGCCGTTCTGGTCTGACGTGTAAGGCGCCGACGTCTCATGATGGACGCCATGGGAGGCGAGGAAGAGTGTGGTCTCCTCTTAAAACTCACCCCCTCGATCAGAACGGAAGCAACGGAGAGGGCAACCACAATTGTGTTCCGAAAAAAAAAATCAATCCGGAATGGTGGGAGCGACATCGCTCTTCTGTCAAAGGCAGAAGACTCAGCAATAGCAAGAGTAGTCCCCCGTAAATGTCATGACATAACAACCACGTTCTCCGATTGACTCTGTCGGGAGGGAACCAATGACATCGGAGTGGACAAGGTAAGTGGGGTGGTTGCACAAGAGGAAGACGGGATACGTGGAGCGGTTTATTTTCTTCTGAGCACAATCAATGCACTCGGTGGGACACGTCAGAAGAAAGGAGGCTGGATCAAGTCCTATTGTAGGCAGTGTGCAAAGCATGATTTGAACGGCGGTAGAGTGGACGTGATAGAGGCGGAGAGAGTGTGATAGTAACAAGCACGTGGCTAGTGTTGGCTGATAAGGAGGGGACAGAGATGGAAGCGGACAGGCGCGGTACGTGCCACAAGTTGCCACGGGCGGTGGCATGGAAAAGGATATGACCTGATGGACGCAACGACACAGTGCCCACACCACACGAGTGCAGAATGTCCATGCTCATGCAATGAAGGGCGGTGAAAGACAGGAGGCTGAGCTCAAAGCCGGGAAAAAAGAGTACATCAGTCATAAAGACATTGCTAGCAGGACCGCAAAAACAATTGACGCCGATACCACGAATTGGTAAAACCTGCCTAGAGCTTGTTTGAACCCCGGTGATATCGGTAACGGGACCCAGGACACTGAAGGCCTCCTACGAGGCCGTCATGTGATGCATGGTCCGGGAGTTGATGATCCAGGTCTTTGACGGATCTTGGACAGGTGTGGCCAGGTGGCTAATAGTCACATGGCAGTGAGCAAGCGATGCAGACGTAATGGACGGAGGTACGAACCGGGATTGCAAGTCATCAACCCAGGCGACATCATCACAAAGAGGAGCAGGTGGGAAGGGTAGGGCAGAGGATGGGGTCGACGAAGGTACATGGCACGAACGTAACATACACTCAGTCATGTAGTGTAGGGTGGAACGAGGAACGACGCAACTTGCACTTCCCTAGGGAGGAGGGCGAGGAAGGCCAAGTTGGAGTACGATAAACTGCTCCAACTGACGCTTGCGGGTGGAGGGTCCGATGGAGTAGACCCACTACGATGTAACATCGCTGGAGTTAAGGAAGGAGGATGAAGAGACTGCTCGAGGTGCCACTAACGGAGGAGCGGGCAAGGAAGACTGCAAAAGATTCTACGATGGAGCTGTCGCGAGAGCGGCACAGATGCAGAAGGAGTAACGACAGTCAAAGCAAGGGTTGTAAGGCGACGCTCACGCTAGCGACGCATGGTGGCGATGACGCGAGCCTCTTCACTTGGGAGCAAAAGCGTGTACCACCCATGTCCTCGTTGGCCACAGTTGTGGCAGACAAGGCTGCCGCGGCCGGATCCGCTAGACTGCTGCTGTGGGCCATTGCCCTTCTTGACCATTTGCTTCTTCTTGCTAGACGAGGAGGCACTGGAAGACGCTGCTGCTGCTGGGGCATCAACATCCACTAAGTCGACAACAGGAGAGACGAGGGATTTTGTGTGATGGATGTGTGATTCCTGATGAGCCTCCTTGATGCAAAAGAAGAGCTTGTATGTCTAGGGCATGAGGGTACCCTGGACAACCATTGTGGCCACGACCTTCTGGGAGTAGTGGACAAAGAAGTCAAAGAAGGTAGTGGTGGCGCCGCGCTTGATGGTCAGGAGCGCGGAGAGAGAGGGTGGAGTTGCGTCTCCGAGGCGGCACAGGATGTCCTCGGCACGTTCCGAATACGAGGTGACCGTCTCTTTCTCCTCCATGCGGAGGCAGTTGAACTTCCGGATCAAGCGACTGGTCTTGGTGTCATTGGACAGATGATGAGGGTGTGTAAGTACGTGCCATGCTGTTGCGGGGTCAGGGAGTGCGCCAGTGGTGAGGTCGCCGAGGAAGGGCTTGAGGGTGACACGCGCACTAGGAGGGGCAACAAGGACGAGGGCACGCACAGCGCGATGGACGTCATATGACATGTCGGCCTGGGTGGATTCAAAGGGCAGGACAGAGTAGGGCCACAAGTCCTCACCCTGTGCCCAGATCCGGAAGTTGAGCTCCCAGCTCTGAAACTGCTCGCTAGCCTGAAGCGGTGGTGGTGGGGTTTTGAATTCCTTCGCCCTGTGGCCAACACCCAGAGTGGGGCCTAGGATTGACGTCACAGTCTGTTGTTGGCACTGGGTGTGTTGCTGCGTCAGGTACTCTGTGGCATAGGATACCGTAGGGCTCGCGTACATGGGTGGGACAAAGGGTGCTTGCTGGCTTGCTATTGCTGCGGCGGCTACTAATGCTGCTACTACGGCTGCTGTTGTAACAGCTGTGTCGATGGTTGTAGTGCCCCTAGCTGCTGTGTTAGCGGTTTGAGCTTTTGATGCAAAGCGGCAAGCGTATTTGTTGAGCCATAATGACCGAAAAAAGAGCCCGCGGGGTGCTACTGTTGCTGCTATTGCTGTTTTCATTGTTGATGCAAACTTGGCTGCTACTTCTGTTCATATTGTTGCTGATGTTGTGGCTGCTGGTGCTACTACTACTGCTGCTGTTGCTGCCACGGCTGCTCTTGTTTTTGTTGTTGCTGCTACTGCTGCTGCTGTGGCTGCTACTGCTGCCGTTGATAATGTTACTGCCGCGGATGATGCTTCTGCTGCTGCTACTATTCCTGTTGCTATTGCAGCGGCAGCAATAGTAGTTGTTGCTACTGCTGCAATTGTTGCAAATGTTGTAGGAAGGGGGGCCCTCCAACAGAGGAGGACCCCTCTCCATCCTCTGCCATGTTTTCCTTTGTTTCCCCTCCATTTTTTTGGTATGGTGATGATGTCAGTAGTGACGTCAGGGGTGACGTCAGCCTAGGATGGCTGACGTCAACAACGGCTGCCACACTGTTGCTGAAGTTGCTACTATGTAACTTGTAGAGCTGCTGCTATTGCTGTTGTTGCTGTAGTTGCTGCTGCTGCAACAGCAGCGAATATTGTTGCTACTACTACTGCTCTTTCTCTAGCTGCTGTTGCTATTGCCGCTGATGTTGCTGGAAGTTCTGTTGCTGCTGTGGTTGCTATTGCTACTGCTGCTGGTGTTGTTGCTGGTGCTGTTGTTGTAGCTGCTACTGCTGTTGGTGCTAAGCTGCTAAGTGCTGCAGGTGCTGTTGTAGCTGGGCCACCTTTGGGGATGGGAAATTTTTTTTTGGTACGTGTTTGTTCTTCTTTTTCTTGTTTGTCTCTGCTCACAGCTCGCTGCAAGCAACAAGCTAGCTGCTCGCTGCTCGCGAGTAGTTTCTGCTGCTGATGATGCTGTTGCGGGCGGCTGTTGCTGATGCTGCTACTGGCTGCTACTTGCTGCTGCTAGTTGCTGCTCACTGAGGTTGCTGCTGCAGCCAGCTGGTGCTGTTGCTCCCTGCTGTTGCTGGCTGCTGGTGCTACTCACTGCTGTTGTGCACTTTTGCTGCTGACTGTTACTGCTACTTGCTGCTGCGAGCTGCTGCTGTTGCGAGCTGCT
Organism: Penium margaritaceum; assembly: GCA_023375785.1. Taxonomy (NCBI): domain Eukaryota; kingdom Viridiplantae; phylum Streptophyta; class Zygnematophyceae; order Desmidiales; family Peniaceae; genus Penium; species Penium margaritaceum. The sequence continues at coordinate 68,376 of SZWC01002030.1, read as the reverse complement.
GGTGCTGCCGGGTGGTGCAAGCTGCTGCCGTTGAGTACTGCTACTGCTGGCTGCTGTTGCTGCCACTGCGCGCTACTACTATAAGCTACTGCTGCTGCTGTAGGCTGCTGCTGCTGCTTGCTGCTACTGCCAGTCATTGCACATGGTTGACGTTGCCACATGCGTCATCGTTAGTAGGTGCCTGATGTGGGTTGCCGCTCACCTCCTCGCGTCACACGTGGGGGTTTGTGCTGCCAGAAAAATCTGGCAGCATTTCCCTGGCGCAGTGGCCGTGGGAAAAATCTGACGCCGCCACCAGGCGGGTCACTGCTGCTGGGAAATATCGGGTAGCATTTCCCCTGCACTGGCGCGTATGGAGTTCCGCCGGCGTAGTCAGGAACCTGTATGCCAATTGTCTACAGTTGCTACTGCGCTCTGGCTCTGATACCAAGCTAGAAACTGTTCTAGTGTGCAGGTTGGGGCAGCTGCGTTGTTGATGCAGCGTGCAAGATTCCACGCTCGTTGCTTAGTCTGCTGTCCCATCAGTCTGCCGCTCTAGAGTCTAAGTCTGAGTGCAGTCGGTTTGCTACTCTGAGACACGCGCGCCAATGTTAGTGCCAGAAAGCAGCTCGGAACTGGAAATGACTGATTAAGAACTAAGAATGAGCAACAACGGGAGACTCCTCCAAGTTCTACCTCCCCCCTCCCCCCCCTCCCCCCCTAGCTCTGGAGAGCTTGTTTCTCAGTTTCTAAGCTAATCAGAAAACATACCTGTTTTCTAGCAGGCAAGGTTTTTCAGTGAGGCCTGCTAGACGACCGACAGCTCAAAACCCGGGCGTCCTCCATTTTGCCTGAAAACTGGACCATACTGTAATACGCATGCTGCAAACACAGTCGTGTGGTCAGAATCAGTTAGAAAACAGCGGTGAGGAGTTATGGCTGCCTAAACCAAGGCAGCGACTACGCAAATCCCTGCTACCAACAGTGCCATAAAATCATGAAACTTGGACCCTAGGCATGATTTAGCACTTCGAATGTAACTTTGCTGTCAAACACGATGCTGGACGTGTGCAGAGAGTATATGCAGCGACAATGCCTGCCGGCGCCACGACTGCTGAGGAGGTCTGCCGATGGAGCTAAGTACATCGGAGGGAGGAGGCTCCAGTAATCTTTGTGTTGGCCTCAGTGTGCGTCGGCTCCACCGGACGACACTCCAGCAGCGTCGCGTCTTGCCATCAGTAATCTGCACGCCAATGTACACAAGCCGGGAGGACACAACAGAGAACAAGTAAGAGATGTGTAAAAAAATCCCACACCAGCTAGGCCTTAGACTCTATGTAGTCTGTCCAGGGCTCAGTTTCTCTCTATCTCTCTGCGCATTGCTTGCAGCCAGACTCGTTGATGCGTCGTGCTAGTCAGACCCTTGCAGTTGATTTCTGCTGTACTGCCCAGCACATGCTTGCATGCGCTGGGCAGTACAAAGTATCAAAGTGGCAAGGCATCCCTCCCTCAGCTTCACAGCAGAGAGAGGTGGTTGACATCCAATGCCACGACTTCTCCACCATTTAGGAAGAATTAAGGGAAACACTTGAGAAGACACAAATGGCAATGAAATGAATACCTGACCAATGTCGCAGCAACGATGTGTTCTCCCAAGCAACAAATCTCTCCTCAGTTAGGCAAAAATCAACCTTTGTGGAGATGACTGTTCAAAGCTCAAAACCCGAAGGTCGGGCCCGAATCCAGATTTATATAGATGACCAGAAGTGTCACAACCTTTCGGTTAACTTCTTGATGACTGTCAACGAATCCAGATTTATATAGATGCATTGCGCATCTCCACTGTCGATTCTTAAAGACCCTCCACTTTTCGGCGGACCTTCTCAAATCCAACCACTCACGACGCGACTCTGCATGTGTCACCCAAAATCCGACCCAACGACCCCAACTATGCTTCATTTGTAACTCATCACTTGTATATACATGTTTGACCATTTTGACATTTGTTATCAAAGTACAATTACCACTAATTTTGAATTGCTCAAGTATCCCAAATTCTAAATCGTATTTTGCCTCATAACTTCTACCTGTTCACCATCTATGCTCTGTTTTGCGTAGCATTTGGTATCAGAGCACATCGGAGCTGGAGAGACATTTGACTACTTCACTTATCTAGAGGACTACCTTGCACAAGTCTTCAGGGCATCGCGCACGTCAAGACATTGTAGAATTTGCGGCTACGACGTGAGGCAAGCGAGCGCAACCGATGACAAGCAACGGGTCTTCGACAGCGACTTTGGCAATGGAGGAGAAAAATGTGCCGATGCAAGCGAACCCCAAAGCGACAACAAACACTGGCGTGGCAGGCTTCGCGGCAGTTGGAACTACCCCTACGACCTCAGCGACCAATCCGGTCACGGGCCAAGCAACGACAAACCAACTGCCCCTACCATCAACCTTGACGCTGAAAGCAGGGACGACAGGTGGCACGGGACAACAGGCGTGGATCAACGAGGAACTGGCGAACTAGATCTCTGCGCACAAGGGCATCAACAGCCACCAACTCCAACAACTCAACGTCGCGATGGAGGCACTTCGTAACACAAGCGCACGTGATGCCTTAATCTTCTAGAGAAGTTCCCAACTCTCGAGCGAACCCAAAATTTTTCTAGCCCCACTACAATCATTTGATCCTTCAAACTCAAAAGGACCAATGGTTCAGATGTGGCTGACGAGTTTGGAGGTGTACTTCACCACTGCTGGGGTCAACGACGATCAAAAGAAAAACGGCCTCGCGGCCACACTTTTGCGTGGCACGGTGTTAAGTTCGTGGTCCGACCTAAAGACCATCCAACGGTAGCAAGAGAGTGGCGGAGCATCGTCAACTGCTCACGGCGCCCGTCTCACATCACCGACCATAGGCGTTCTACCCTTGGAGCAGATCAACCCGCAGTGGCAAGACGCACAAATACCACCAACCGACTTGAACAAATTATTTGCACCCAATGCTCGCATGCTTTGAACGACTGAACAAAAAATCTGACGTGCGATACAAACTCCAGCGTCTATATCAGCAATCCAGCGTGGCGGAGTACACGCGGAGATTCCACGAGATCATTACCGGAGCAGACATCGCCCCCAACGAAGACAACTTCCGTGTGCGGGGCGGAAGTCGACAACGGAAGCAGCAGAGGTGGAAGCAGTAGAGGAAGTCGCGGAAGTAAAAAAGTGACAACTGGTGCAGCCGATACCACTCAACGTGGCCAAACGCTGTATGGAGAGAGGAGCTCGTGCGTGGCTTATACATCTCGAGCCAATAGGAGAAGCGAAAATGGCAGCAAATGACTCACCATCTGTCCCATCAGCCTCATCGGCCTCGACGAAATTTGCTATGGGACCTGAAGAATTTGCACCACTCATCAAGGAGTTTGTGAACGTCTTCCCCAACAAAATCCCGAAAACCTTGCCTCCTCAGCGAGACATTGACCATTGCATTGAACTGAGCTAGGCAGGAGGCCTACCACCCAAGGGGCCTAACGGATGAACAATCACGAGCTGACCGAGATGAAAAAAGAGCTGGAAGAGATGCTTGGTCAGGGGTTCATCCGCCCTTCCACGTCACCATATGCCGCACTGGTACTATTCGCAAAAAAGGAAGCTGGCGCGATGTGGATGTGCGTGGATTATAGGGCGTTGAAAGATGCTACCATCAAGAACCGCTATTCTCTCCCTCAAGCCGACGAACTTTTCAACCAACTCCAAGGAGCCCAAATCTTCAACAAAATCAACTTACGTAGCGAACATCACAAAATATGCGTGGCAGACGCCGACATCGAGAAGACGGCATTCTGAACTTGCTACGGGCACTTCAAGTTCACAGTGAACTTGAAATGCCCCAGTGACGTTCATGGCGGCAATGAACAACATTTTTTGTCCGTGCCTTGACAATTCTGTCATGATATGCCTCGAGGACATTCTGGTGTACAACCACACCTTTGAGGAGTATGATGGACAACTCCAAAAAGTTCTCAAAGTTTTGCAAAGAGAGAAGTTTTTTGGAAACCTCTCAAAATGCGACTTTGATTGTTGTTCGATCGAGTTTTAGGTCAAGTCATCAACGGTGGATGGGTCACCATGACTATGAAAAAGTGGCACCAGGCGACGATTGGCCAACACCGACCAACGTTCAAGAAATTCAAGTTTTTCTTGGATTTTGCAATTACTATTGGCAATTTGTGAGGGACTATGCACGAGTATGAGCACCTCTTTCTGACCTCAGTTGAAAAGAAAACGATTGGCGGTGGGGAGACAACGAACAAGAAGCGTTCACCACTTCGCGAAACATTCTGACCTCGGCGCCAGCCTTACGATTAGCCGATCTGACAATCGACTATGTCATGGCTACGAGTGCATCAGACCAAGCCGTTGGTGCGATTCTTCTGCAAAATCACGGCAATGGAAAACAACCAATCACCTGCATGTCTCAAAAATTGCGAGGGTCAGAACTCAACTACGTGGTCCACAAAAAGGAGATGCTGGTGGCCATGCACGTGTTCAAGACGTGGCGATGCTACCTTGAGTGTTGCCGATGAATCGTGAGCACCGACCACCCCGCATTGAAACATTTAAAGACATAGCCGAATCTCAGCCGACATCAAACCCAATGGATGGAGCTCCTTGAGTCGGGGTTTGACTACGAAATCGAGTACCGGCCAGGAAAAACCAATCCAGCGGATGCACTCAGCAGCTGACCAGATTTAACGACCAACATGGCAACCCTACAACTGCAGCAACACCCCTACCTCAAGCGATTGCTCGCACGAGGCTACGATCAGCACGACGGATATGATAAAACCAAGTTCTGGTTTGACCCACCCTACTGGCGACGTCGCTTTATCACCAGGTGGTCGTTTCCCTGAACGACGAACTTCGCCGCATGCTGCTTGAAGAATGCCACAGCACCGGTTCAGGAGGACACTTTGGAGAGGACAAGACGCTGAAAAACTTGGCAAAAAACTAGTTGTGGGACAAAATGTAATCCGACGTGACCAACTCCTGCAAGACTGTGACACATGTCAGCGATAAAAATCTCGTCACACAAGGCCACCCGGACTTCTGCAACCACTCCCCGTTCCGACGGAACCATGGGCAGACATCTCCATGGACTTCGTCACCGGATTACAAGTCACACCCAAGGGATATGACGCCGTCCTTGTGGTCATCGGAGTGTTTTTAAAAATATCCCACTTCATCCCGACAATGACCGCCTTCACCGCCAAAGGAATAGCACGGGTATTTCTAAAAAATACCGTACGACAACACGTTGTACCAAGAACCATCACAAGCGACAGAGACGGTCAATTTACTAGCCGTTTTTGGCACGAACTGATGACTTGCTATGTAATCAGAATTCAACTTTCGATGGTGTTTCATCTTCAAACCGATGGTCAAACCGAGCAAACAGATCAAACGCTGAAAAAACTGCTATGAACACTATGTGAACCTCATGGGAAAGATTGCACACAAAAACTCCCGACTGCTGAAATTTCATGTAATTCGGCAGTTTCCATCGCAATAGGTAAAGCTCCATTTGAATTGGTGTATGGAAAACTTCACGCCACACCTGTCCGACTAAGAATTTGCAGTGATATCCTAGGAGTCGACGTTCAACGACGAGACTTCACCACCGTCTGGGAGGAAACATGGCACACTCTCACGAAGACACTAGCAGTGATGAGGCGAACAGCTGACCGACATCGCAATGACGACATCGTCACCGCTGGCGATCGATTCCTCCTCAGCACGGCAAACATCAAGCTTCAAGGATCGGATTGTCCGAAGCTCATACCTCGATGGCTGGGACCGTTTGCGAACAAACACATGCAAATCCTTGTTGTTGTGCAACTTGAATTCCCCGGCACTATGCAAGTTCATCTGGTGTTCCACGTCAGCAGACTCAAGCACTACCGAAACCCCAAGGAGACCTTCCCTAGCGGAAATGTCCCTCCTCCGCCTCTTGTTCAAATGGACAAAGACACACAGTACGTAATCAAGGACATTCTCGGCCATCAACAACGAGGCAAGACGACAAATCATCTCGTCAAATGGCATGGCCACGACGTCGCGCATAACAGCTAGGATCCCTACGACAACTGCCGAGACGTCGATCATCTCATGGACGGCTACTACCGCTGCTCCGGGAAGATGGAATTAATTAGGGCATGCAGGCCCATGAAAACACAAACATGAGCTCTATGTGTGAGTGCAATGCTCAACGGCAGAAAATTGGCTAAGTCTGGAATGCATAACATGAAGGAACAAGGAGAGAATACAAATGAGCCCCTAGCGAGCTTATGTATGGGCGCCGGTACCTAGCCGCACCGGGCCCCGTCACCCCCGCTGAACCCAAACAATTCAATGGGGAGAACACATTGTGTACACCACGAGAACAACAAAGGTGGTCTCCTCGAGGCACCGGAACAGCTCTCCGAGTGCCCGGATCTTGACCACCGAGAAAATACGAGCAGTGCTAGAAACACTCAAAATCAGCATCCAGACATCACAAACGGCTTTTCCAACATTAGAAACCCTACTAAAACCATCGGGTCTCCTCGTTGCACCGTTATAGTCCACCGGGGGAATGGGTCTCAACCCATCGAGAACATTCTCCTAGCTCCCAACAAGCCCACAGGGCTGCCAGAATGCATCGACATCTTCTCACCGGCGCAGTCGTAGGTGCTGGAGAAGTCTCGGTACACTCCAGAGGCCCGTCGTGTTGTCACGCTCTCCTCCACCCTATACCACCAACGTGGGGTACATGGGTAATCAATCCACGTCGGTCATGACGGGTGGAAGCCACACAAACCAGCACTCCCCTTGGCTGACATAGTGGTCAACGCCAGAACAAATGAACGAAGGCATGGAACAACAACGTATGCTAAACTACAATCTGCACCAGTCAACCACGTCCACATACACATCTGCCACCCATCCACGCACAGAGGCTAGGCCCGGTGTCCCCCTGGAGCATAATGAAGGTCACGAGGTCTCCTAACAAAAGTGCTACATCCCACCATGTGTCCGAGTCTCGACCATGAGAGGAGTCATGCGGGTCATACACAAGTCAGATGACAAGAGGGCCTCTCCATGACACTGGCGGTACCAGTGCCCAGGTCTCGACCATTATGAGCAATCCAACAGGTGTGCGTATGCCGGCCACAATAGCATCATCAACCAACACACATGATCATAGGGGGATCTCCTCGTAACATTGGTGCAACTCACCACGTGTCCGGGTCTCGACCACTATGAGCAACCTAGCTCGCATGCACATGCCACACGTAGCATAGCCACACACCAAGAGACACGATCACATGGTCTCCTCGTGACACTGGTATACCCACCAAGTGTCCGGGTCTCGACCAACAGAGTGCTACCATCCACATGTAGCTGTGAAGGCACGTGGCATGAGCCACACGCCGTGTGCTGTGGAATGCTCATAGCAGAGCATGGACTCCTCGCCATGCATCTCCCATGACGTCGTGTCAAGTCGACGTCCACACAACACTCCCCATGGGTAGATGAACTTGGCCGTGATGTCCTCGATGAAGATGCTGATATCGTAGCTGAACAGATCCTGGGCAATGAATCTCACCCTGTCACGCACGAGTCTGCTCCCACCCTAAAAGAGGAAGTGGTGTTTCTTTCTACGACTCCTCACGTCGCCTCTACACCACTTGGAGGGTACCAGTCCTCATGTGACTGCTAAGGGTCCCAGCTCACAGTCTCTCCTCTCTCCGCTCTGCCGCGATGCATCTGTGTAGGCCGAAGGAAAGAGAATGGGCGAGCAGCACGCAAGCATGGATGAAGTGGCAGAGCTAGCCTCCGATGCAGGATAGAGCACCCTGAAGCACAAGGGTGCACCGCTGCAAAAGGAGGACTGGAACGGCAAATCGGACAACCTTGCATGGACGATGATGATGATGGAGTAGCTGAGTCGGGTAGATGAAGGTGTGTGATGGTTGCAGCAAAAGGAGGAGCGATGATGGAGTCGACAGGAATGATCATGGAGGAAACTGAAGGCATGCTCTCCTCTGCTGTGGTTGTGTCTCCACCGGATGTCATACTCGGAGCTAGTACATGATCCTCCCTGAGTATGGGTGTCTGAGATCCTGATAGTGGAAAGCTCGGGCGGATAGAAATGGTGCTCCAATGCTCTGATAGTGGCTGCCGTGTTGCCATCACCCCCTGCTGTAGCATCTCTACACGCTCCTGTAAGTCAGCTTAATCTACCTCGGATATGTGGAGGTGGCCCATGTCTGCCTTGCGTAGGATCAACTCTATCTCACTAGATCCTGCACACGCAGACTAAAGAACTTGTAAGTACAGGTCCATCTGCATCTCTGTTGCTGAAGACAATGGAGCTGGTGCTGCTGCATCCTCCTGGGGTCAACGAAACTCACAATGTGCTGAGACGCTGGAACATCGGATGCAGTAGTAGGTGTCGCATCCACATCACAGCTTGTGTCTATCATCCGAGGAGGAATGAGCGGTCGCGTGCCAAGGGAGAAGGAGAAGGAGGAGTTGTTAGAGTCCGTGGAGCATATGGAAATGTCGTCCGTGTAGGTACTGCCACTCTCAGCATCGATGTGATCAATAGGGTCACCAACAGGTGAACACGAGAAGGAAAAACTCAGCTCCTGTTGACGAGGTGACTCCATCCGCATGATCAGATCTGCTCCAGTGTCCTCGACTGTTGCTGTAGTTGGCACAGGTCTGCAAGACTCTGACTCGACAATGCCCATCAAGGCGACCAGCAAGTGTAGTTGGCGCTCACACACCGTCTCACCGGGAAGGCTGGTTGTTGCCACCTGCTCCATGATGGAGTGAGGACCACCATTTGACTCCGTCACGTGTGTTGCTGTTTGTCGTGTGCATGGGAACCCGTAGACTCTGAGAACATGGGCAACTCTCCAGGTTGAAGCTGGTCCTCAGGTAGCGCAGATGACATGGTGGAGCCTGCTGTGTCTGCTGCATCGCATGTCCCAGTGACATCTCTCAAAACTGCTACTCTTAAGAATGCCTCAACCTCCAAAAGACCAGCCAGGAGACTCTGCTCATGCACTGCAACCTATGTCGGGCTGGCATGAGCCTTGTGCGCCAATGCCCCCGGAATTCCGTATGGGGCATCCCGATCCGCATGATACTCCTGTACAACAGCCGGGCCGCTACCGATCAGAGTCGCAAGTGGCACTGCCCAGGCACGCGGCACCTGTACTCCTCCTCTTGCAACCTGCTGCTCAAAATGTCCGGCTCCTCCCTCAGCATAGATGTTGACCTCGATGACATGCATGTCTCAAGCACTGCAACCTCCGCCAAACTGGTGTGATCCTGCTGCACACACTTCCCCAAAGATTCGGTAGACACATCTTCATCCGTACGGGACTCCTATGCCACCGCCGGGCCGCCACCATTTAGACACTAAGGAACACCGCCTAGGGACGTTGTGCCTGCGGTTTTCTTGATGGAACCTGCTGCTGCAAAAGATGTAGATCCAGCCCGGACGTGGAAGTCAAGCTCAATGACACACAAATCTCCGCCATCAACGCCATGTTAGGATCAGATTCCACGTCATGTGCTATCACTGTACCATGTGAATCTGCCTAAGGTGACGGCACGGGGCCAGTGTGGATCTTGTCGCTACGGTCACAACAGGCAATGTGCGGTGACCACACTTCTCCTCGATAAGTACAGCAATGGAAGCCGAGGAGGTAAACGATGTAACAAAACTGGTGCAAGCACGGTGTTTAGAGCACTGACACTAAAGCCGCGGGGTACACGACTGGAACGACTACGTGAAGACATGTCATTGCGAGGCGGCGTCGTGATAGCAGGTGAATGGAGGATCAAAAAGGTGGTGGCAGCTTGGGATTGGCCGGCAAGTGGAGCTGAAGGGACACCATCGGATGAGAAATGAGGAGAGGATGAAGGAGATGACATCAAGGAATCCATCGAAGAACTAGTAGCAGAAGTACGCTCGGTCAGGATGACGTCGCAAAGCCACTTCACCATTTTCCTCAGGCCATGGATCTCGGCAAACATGGTTCCCAGAGGTCCTGCTAGGAGATCTACCAACGCTGGCACATACGCATGCTGTGGAGGATGCATGCTTAGACAAGGTAAAAGCCAAGGTGGATGCCAGCCACGAGGGCGCATCCAACAACGACGCCAACCATGACGTCCATCACCACAGTAGTAGGAGGAAAACGTGTAGGGTGCCTTCTCAGATGTCTGCGCACTTATCTCGTGCGCCGGACCATTGTTAGGTGCCGAGGGAACCTACTCCCGATGGTAAACACCAAGCCACGGAGGAGAATAACACTGGGAGACAGTCACCCCTATAGGTCATGGCGTTGGGGTCAGCAAGTGTAATCAGACAAGCTGTACGACCACAACACACCCAGAGAAGGGAGTCTGACCAGCTGTGACTACTAGTGTTGCTGTCACTAAAGGAGCAAAAACAGTTCCAAGAAAAGAAGGTGTGGCGGCTACAGCTGTGGCTACTGCTCCAAGCGGTAGAAGACCAAGCCCTCAAAGATGGACAAACCCGAAGATGCCATTGATCCTACGGATGGAAGTGCGGGGACCAATCCACAAACCCTAGAGAGACGCCGGTCCACGACGCGTCTCAAAACGGAAGTCGCCGTTGGCTAGGAAGGCAAAACTGCAAGCAATGCTGCAACTGCTCTACATTAAGCAGTCGACGCCATTCCACTGCCACCACCACTATTGCTACAGAAGCTGCTCTTGCTAGTGCTCCTATAGGTGTCCGTGAGATGCCGGGCCATAACATGGCCAGTGCTTGTGATGCTGCGGCGGCTGTTATCTATAGACTGTTTTTTCTTCTCTTATGATTCTGAGCCTCCTGTTTTTTGACTTGCCCGCACCCCCCTCTTTTTCTCTTTCCTTTTTTTTCACATTTTTTCCCCAGAATGTTTTTTCTCACCTCCCCCTTTCCTCGATTGCCCCTTGGAAGTGGGGAAAATGAGAAAACAAAAGGGATGGGGGGGGTGTAGGGCCTGTCCAGCTGGTCTAGCTTGCTCGCTCGCACGATGTGCGAGGGAGCGGATGGCAGAAGGACACCGATGGAGAGGAGGGAGGGGTCCGCCCCTCCCTCGCCATTGAGCCCTCCGTCAGCTGGCCGACAACGCCGACGGGGCCGAAGGGGCCAAGGGGCTTGACGGGCCCCTCCGAGGGGCCCCTTGAGGGCAGGGGCTTGACGGGCCCCTCCAAGAGGGCCCGTCGAGGGGGGCCCACTTGGCCCTCAATGGGCCCTCTCAAGAAAGGAGAGGGGGGCTTCGGGGACGCAGGTGGTAGTAGCAGCCGCTGCTGCTGTGGAAGCTGTTGTGATTTGTGACGGACCTGTCAACCTGTACAGTTTACTGTGACCACTCGGCCGTGTCCATGCCCATGCAGATCCCTGATGCGGACCCAGGTGGTACCGGTGCATCGTCTGGTGATGGACTACGAGCTTGGAGCTGACCGATGAACCCCCTAGAGTTCTGGACATTGTCTTGGACCTCCTACAGTTTTTCTGCAGCACGTAGGAGTATATCGGTGGACTGGCTCTGGGCCCGATTCGCATGCTTTTGCATTATGTGTCCATCATTTGATCCTGGATGCATGCATGTGACCAGTTGTAGCGTCTGGATTGTGATTTTGCACGTCTGGGTTCAGACGGCGTGGCGTTATGACATGTTTGTTCTGAGGTTCAGCCAAAACAATGGTTTTGGGCCGGTTTTAGGACAGACCTTGTGCTGCCGCTTGCGACACTCGTCGTGCACCGTGGCAGGTACTTATGCCATGGACCTGTCATTTGTCAACTCTCTCTCTCTCTCTCTGCAAATACAATTAAAGCATTATGACACTTTGCCTTATGTCCCCTAGCCAGATCCTTGCCGTTGTGTGTATGACTTGTGACTATTGTTACCATCTAACAAGGCACTGACGCCTAGTCAGCGGCTAAGTCACTAGGAAGCTTCCATGCATCTTCTCATGGTATCAGAGAAGCAAGACCTCTCTTGTTGAGGTGCGGCGCAGAGACGCAGCACCAATAGCAGCAGTGAGGGTCACCGCCGCCGCCGTATCATGGGAGTCTTTGCTGCCGTTTTTCAGTAGCAACATCACCACGCAGTCCCTACCACCTCAGCGTGTGAGCTACGGCAGTTACCAGCTCCAGCAGCCAAGCCGAGCAGTAGCAACAGCACCGGGTGGCTACAGTTGACGTGTTTGGCTAGGCATTTTGACAAAAAAAGGAAAAGAAAAAGAAAAAAACTCACAGTACCAACTCGCAGAGCGAAGCGGCGGCTGCGAGCAGCAGTAGCATGTAGCACGAAGCGCCAGCTACGAGCAGCAGCAGCGTGAAGCGGCAGGGGCAGCGAGCAGCGGCAGCGATAGCAAGCAGCACCTGCGGCAAGTGCAGCCCCGGGCAGCAGTAGTAGCGTGATGACAGCAGCAGCATTGCAATTGCTGCAGCGCCAGTACCAACAACAGGAGCATTGCAGCAGCGGCAACATTGTTGTCACATCAGCAAAAGCTACAGCAGCAGAGCAGCAGCAGCATCGGCTGCACCGGCAGCAGTGCTGCACAACAGTAGTCACAACTGCGCAGCAGTGCTGCGTAGCCGTGCAGACTCTACGCTACTGTGCAGATTCTACACAACTGTGTAGATTCTCCGCAGCTGCGTAGAGTCTACGCTGCTGTGCACTTGCGTAGTTGCACAGCCACGCAAGTGGGTGACGAGGTCCCCCCCTCCCACTGAGGGGTCCGCGTGACTCTCATACAAGAAAAACTGTGCTGACGTTAGCATTTTCCTTGCTGACGACATCAGGTCCATGCTGACGTGAGCAAACTCTTGCTGATGTCAGCCCTTGCATTAGTCAAAATTTGGGAGTTAGTCACACAAGTACCTCGGCGACATGGTATGCTACTTCACCGAGCTAGGTGTCTTCCACAACCTCTTCGCTCCCGCCACCTCCCAGCAGAACGGTGTCTCAGAACACTGGAACCGCACCATGGAGGATGCGGTCCGCACTATGCACGCCGACAGCGCCATGCCTGAGAACATTGCCTTCGAGGGGATGACGTACATGACCTGGGTCTGGAACGGCATCCCACACGGCCCCCTCCTAGGCCACCGCACACCCCACAAGCTATGGTACGGCCATCTTGCCGATCTGCGCCTAGCCCGTGTCTAGGGCTCCCTCGCCTACGTCTGGTTCACGCTAGAGCAGCAAGGGAGCAAGCTCTCTCTGCGGGGCTGCAACTGCGTCTTTGTCGGCCTGGCCCAGTGGTCGAAGGCCTTGCGGTTCTGGGACCCTGAGCGGCACCGCATCGTGGAGTCGCGTGACGCTGTCTTCTTCGAGCATCTCATGTTCCGCTACCTTGCTCGCATCCATGCTCTCCGGGTTGCTCATCCCCCTGAGTATGTCGGAGCTCGCTGAGAGGGAGGTGCCTCCCGTGGTTGGCCCAGTGCCCCAGGCCAGTGCGGTCACTCCGTCTTTGGCACCTCAGGGGCTGTCCCCGGGGGCTGTGCCCATCGGCGCATCCAGCCCTGTCCCATCTATGGCTTGCCCTGCCGTCCCCGCCTCTACGTTCCCACCTGCGTCCGATTCTGTATCCGAGTCCGCGTCCGCGTCTGAGGCCCTACCCGATCCTGAGTCCGTGTCCACGTCTGGCTCTTAGCCATCCCCGTCCCAAGCAGCTGATGCGTATACGTCTGGAATGGGGCCGTCCCTGGCCGCTGAGGCCACACCATCCTCTGCTAACACACCTTCCGTGCAACCCACGCCTGCATATGAGTCGGCGGCGGCCCCTGCTCCTGTCTCGTCTGACTCCTCATGTGCCACCTTGCATGTGCTGTACTTGCTGCATGTAGCGTTCATGTGTGTCCTATCTTGTACAACATAAGTGTCTGCATGTGCATGAACGTGTATCGCCCTCTGGTCATGGGGGAGTGTTGTTGTGTGTGTCGTACACAGCTGACGGTGACCCCTCGGCTCATGTCCATCCAAGTGCAGATCCCTGAGATGGCAATGGTGGCACAAGACCGATGGCTGGGCAGGCGCCCCAAAGACTTGCATCGCAGCTAGATACTTGCTATGGAACAACACATGGGCGTGCGCCCTATCAAGATGTAGTTCTTGTTGATGAGGCCTGTCTGGTTTAGACGGCTCGTCGTTCTGACATGTCTGTAGGGAGTTATGCCCAAAACCGTGCTTCCGCCGATGTTTTGATCTGCTAGAAAATTGTGCGCCTGTGTGCGACGTGTGGGTGTGAACCAGCTAGGCCTAAGATCCTACACACTCTGCCCAGGGCTCAGTTATTCTCTCTCTCTCTCTCTCTCTCTCTCTCTCTCGCTCTCTCTCTCTCTCTCTCTCTCTCTCTCTCTATCT
>SZWC01002030.1:37543-49219 GCA_023375785.1 Penium margaritaceum | reverse complement strand
ACACACACACACACGCACACACACACACACACACACACACACACACACACACACACACACACACACACACACACACACACACACACACACGTGCGCGCACACACCTGCACAACATGTACATGGTGGTCTCAAGGTTCTAGGTCTCCTTGCCACACTGGCGGAACCCACCAGGTATGAGGGTCTCCACCATCACCACTTCGACCCGGTTTATCCATAGAGCAGCAGTGTCTCTTTGTGCTATGTACAGGAAGGCATTGGGCAAAAGCACTCACGCCAACACCTCCATCCTCTGGCTCAGATTATGGTGCTCTACTTTCAGATTCAACTTCAAACAAGAGCTCCCAAAAGCAAACTAATGCAACATGGAGTGGTTCAAATAGAAGGGAGGAGGGAGATCGCAAAGCTTGCTATAACATGGCCTAAAACAGTCAATGAGTGGCTTTGGAAAGCCAAAGGTGGGTCCTCAAACTCACCCAACGTCTCTGTTCATGAGAGAGCATTTGATATGCCAAAGAGGGCATGATTAAGTCCATATGACTCATGTAAGTCTTTGATGTGTTCACAGTAGTTGACACGCAAGTGAGCTCTTGACTTAAACCACATACACATGTTAAGATTCGAATTAGTTAAATAATGTTTTTCTGTGTTGGTGTACACAATACTCATTTTTTGATGATTTTTTTGGATTCATGTCAGCATCACACGGTGACTTCTGGCATCGTTGCACACTCACATCACTAATGCAGTTGATTCACCACAGAGAGATGATTGCGCCGGTTGCGTTGTCCTGAGCGGATGCCGGGACGACAAGCCACGGCATGGTTCCTTTGGCTACCAAACCTGGCCAGCCTCACATGCATTTATCACATGTGTTCATGCATGTTTGTCATGGACATAGTTGGGTTCTTTCCCAGCCAGATAGTATCTTGGCCAGTGACCTCCTTGATGGTTATGATATAATCTGTGGGCAGGTGGTATCGAATCCACCAACTTTGAGGGTAGCGAGTGAGACCGATCTTGCTGCTCGCTCGCTCTCTCCCTCCCGCTCATGACACCTGTGTGTCGTGTTTCCTGGTACTCTTATCCCTTTTTTGTTACCAACTCCCACAACACAAATCCATGGCGCATTGACTGTATTAGCATGCAACCTGTCGTGCTGCTACTTCAGTCAACTTGCTAACCTAGATTGCCCACTGGTGTCAGAGCGGTGCGTGAAAGACGGACGTTGGATCGACTCGCTGTCCGCGGATCCTTGGCTTGGTGCGCGATTGCTTCTCTTGGAGTCACGTATCCACCACGCCACCGGCTTGCGGAACGTAGCAGAGAGGGTGTCGTTCTACTCTCCCCTTAGGCTCTTTCTCCTTCACTTCCGCCTCCCCTTCATCAGTCTAGGGGAGAGGTGTCGTCTCTCTTGGCAATGATACTCCTTGTGAAAAGGGTGTGGCTTGTTAGGGACGTTCCGTCCTCTACCACCCTTTCCCTCCATTTGCAATGGAATCTACCAGCAAAAGTGTGTCTACCACTCCACCCTACATCCAGCGGCCACTGTTTCGCTGACCGCAGCACCACGGCCCACCCACAGCAGCTCATGCTGCACCCGGACCACAGCAGCCACACGTGCACAAGTAGCAGTGACGGCAACAGCAAGCGGCCAGCTGCAGCGCCATTGTCGGCGTACTGCTCCACCAACTCTGTAGCTGCCATTTGCACCACCATCGTCATGGTGCCCGCCGCCACGATGGCACACAGGAAGGCTCCCAGCGCTGCTCACATTGGCGGACACTCCGGCAAGAGCTCGACGCGACAATGCCACAACGTCCGCCGTCACGCCATTGCTGCCAAGACAGTCTCTGCATCCGCGTACCAAAGTCCAGTAAGCCCTCCTCCTTTTTACTCGCCTGGGGGTTCCAGTAACCGCACGCAAGTGTGGAAATGGATGCCGCTGCTGCTCATGTGTCCTGTCCTAGGTCACGCCATTGTTAACATGGCAAGCAGGATCACGTGCATGGCATCTGCTGTGATAGACGCTGCTGCAGCAACTGCCGCCAATCTTTCTGGCGCTGCCAGAGCTTCTCGCGGTTCTGCATCGACCTCGGCTGGCCGTCCTGCCGAGTCTTATACCAAGGCTGCGGTTGTCACTGGTCCTGTTGCTGCCGCAGCTGCTGATATCTTTACTCAAGTCTCTGCAGCCGCCTCTGATGTTTCCTCGGCGACCGCCTCTGTTGCATCCGCCATGTCTGCGGCTGCTTCCTCAATTCGCACCTCCACCTGAGGCGCTGTCACATCCGCTTCATTAGCACCGTCAGCCGTCACCTACATAATCACAGTGGCCATCTCTGCAGCTGCAGCTTTTACCACCTTGGGGGTGGCCCTTACCACTGGGGCTCTTGCTCTAATGATCCCTGCCGCGTCCACTGTTTTTGTAATCTCTGCTGTAGTAGCTGCTGCTGTTCCACCCCTCCTTGCCTTCTTGCGCACACTCTCACCTCCTCCTTACTTGTGAGGATTTTTTTTTTGGATTCCCTCTGCTGTTGCTCTGCCTCTTTGCTCTCTTTCCTTGCGGGGTCTTTCTGCTTGTCTGACTGGGGTTGGGCTGTCCTGCAGCACATCTTCTTCGTGCCTTGGGCATGCCCAGTCTTCCAACGCCCATTGGAGCGGGGAAGACTCTGCCAAAATCTGTCTGGCAGGACCTCGTCGTCGTCACCATAACGGGTGACGACAAGTCAGTCATAGCTGATGTGCAGCGCCAGCTGAACCTTGCTCGTGAGGCTCAGCGCGAAGCTGAAAACTGCCTCTAGGTTGCCAAGGACAACCGCGCTGTCTTTGCTAATGAGGTTGTTGCTATCGTGCGTAAGCTCCTCCCTGCTGTGTCAATCCCAGCCGCTGTTGAAACTGTTGGCACCAATGCTATTGCTGCCTCTATGCCCTCTGCTGCGAGCACCATTGCCAAGAGCTATGCTGTCACTCATGCTGCTGATAACCCTGCTCCTACCACGTGCCATCATGACTTCTCTCAACCTTTCGTCTTGTCTACTGGGCTTGCATTCTCCTCTTGGGAAACCCGCTTCAGCACCTAGGCTCAGGAGGAGCGTCTATGGGAGTACTATTTCCCTACTGTCCCGCCTTTCGCGCATATCGCTACTGAGTCCCCCCACACTGTTCACGCACTCATGGCTGTAGCGTTAGAGGCCCTTGTTGATGATGTCGGCACTTATAATGCGGATCCTGCCGTCCAACGTCTGGCTGACCCCGTTGGTGCCTACACCATGCTTTGCCGTTGCACCACCATCACTGGTCATACAGCTGAGAGTGCCCTCACCGTGGAGTTCAACACACTCTTGATGCGTGCTGACGAATTGACTCATGCCTACTGGGCATGTGGTCTCAAGCTGCTTCATGAGCTTGACAAAGCTGTGCTGGGTCAACTGATGGATGTGCACACCATGGTCAATGGGTTGATTCTGGAGTTCTCCGACCTTCTCCACGACGTCAAATCTGATGAGCTGCAGCGTCTCTCTTCCCAGCCGGTTCCTCCATGGTCCCCGCCTGGGGTTGGTGCCCTTTGGGACTTCGTTGCTGAGCGGCTTGCCGCCTGGTGAACGAGCCTCCAGGAAAAATGATTTCACTGTACTGCAGTTGAAAAGATACCTACCGCCACCACCGTGTCCTCCTCTTCGTCCTCCTCCGCTGCTCCCGCCTCCTCTACGTCCTCTTCCCTTTCGATCTGTATGGCCACAGTCCTTGCCTCACAGGGCTGTGGGCATGGAAAGGAAAAGGGGAAGGGCAAGGGAAAGGGCAAGGACCCAGCACCGCCTTGTGTCCCTGGGAAGGTTGTTTTTTGGGACGGTGGCTCCACTGAGCATTCCGCTCGTGCGTGCCCTGCACCCCCAGAGGACGTATGCCTGGCCCACTCCATGCGTGCGCACTGGGCTCGCACCAGCGGCTCATCTTCTTCCTTCTCCGCCGGCTCCAGCTCCAGCTCCTCCTCTCGTCTCACGAGCCCCTCTTTAGCATAGGTCTACTCCACCACTGGTGTCTCCACTGCTCCTCCCTCCATCGCGTACTCGTGAGGATGGTCACCGCCCTATAGCGCGCCCATCTTTGCTGGGCCCCCTTCCCCTGCTTATGTCTCTCCTCTGCGGTTTCACACTCCCTTAGGACCATCTGCTCCATCCCCTCCATCGTCTACACCATCCGTCGACAGCGAGCACCAGCTGGAGCAGTCTCTTCTCCAGGGTCTCCACCTTCACGATCAGGGAGCTGAGAGTGTGTCTTCGTTGGCCAGAGGTCTCCCTTGTCACACTGACACTGTTCTTTGTGGGGACATCCCCGTTCATGTCCTAGGGTTCTCTTCCGTGTTTGTCCCGTGGGTTGAGCACTGGCAGTCTGTCGTCCTTCCTCGTTGTCTCGCTGTCTGTACCTCCTGTCAGCACTGATGCCACTTGTGGCATTCTTCCCGATGTTTGCGTCTCTGGTGGCTTTTAGTTCCTTGACTCCAGAGCCACTGACCACATGACCTCTGTTCGATCTGTGTTTTTCTCGTTGTGTCCCGCTGGTTTTTTCCGGTTGGGTCGCACTGGTTCGGGCTAGCTTCTTCCCGTCCAGGGCATTGGCATTGTTCATTTTGTTGGCCCCAATGGCGTGCTGTTTCTGCCCGACATTCTGTACATGCCTTCCTTGGAGCTCATCTTGTTGTCTATACCCTCATTTGACGATCAGGGCATGGATTTCTTTGCTAGTCAGGGTGTTGATACTGTCCGTATTCGTTCCTATGGCTGCATCGTTCTGAGGGGGTTGAAGCGTGACAAGATCTATTGTGTGCCTCTTTTGCCGCCTGCACCCTCCTCTGTTTGCTCCTCTCTTGCCCATGTTACACCTTCTCTCTCACTTGCTGACATCCAACTCTTGCATCATCATATTGGCCATGTACACAGTGATGCTATCACTAGCATGCTCTTGCTTCAACCTAATCTTGGTTTGTCTCCATCCACTTGTCCCTCGCCCTGTCCCTCCGACTACCTAGACTGTGCTCAAGGCAAAATGCATCACTCTCCTTTTGCATCCTTTGAATCCCGATCCTCTCACCATCTTGACCTTGTTCACGCTGATGTCATGGGTCTCCTTCCTCGTGATTTGTGTCTCACTGATGATTTTTCCCACATTTGCTGGATTTTCACTCTTTTTCAAAAGAGCGACGTTCCAACCGTCAATGACTCTTGGCTTTGGCAAGCTAAACGTTCGTGTCAACGCTCCCTGCTGGTCTTCCACAGTGGCCGTGGTGGTGAGTTTCTTGGTCCCATCGCACAGTTCCTTAAGTCCCAAGGGGTGTGTTTGGAGACTTCGGTTCCCTATACACCCCAGCAAAATGGGGTCTCTGAATGTTGGAATCGTACTCTTGCCGATGGCGTCCATACCCTTCTGTCCGTGTCCGGACTCCCCACTGTGTTCCCATTCAAAGCCATGAGATACATGACCTGTGTCTAGAATCGTGCCCTGCATGGTCCCCTCCCTTGCACGGTCACCCCTTTTGAGAGGTGGTATGGACCAGTGCTGATATCCGTCTTGCTCGTGTTTGGGGTAGTATTGCGTCCGTCTGGCTCTTTGAGGACCTTTGCGACATGAAACTCTCTCCGCGTGGACGCCTCTGTCCTTTCCTGGGTGTTTCCACCCAATCCAAGACCTGGCGCTTCTGGGATCTGGAGCGCCAACGTGTCATTGAGCCCTACGATGCCCACTTCTTTGAGTCTGTGTTTCTATGCGACCTTAGTCATTCCTCGTCTGCTGCCTCCCTCCTGCCGCTCTCTTGGTTGCAGGGGGAAGTCGGACCTGCAACCCCCGTTTTCTCTGCAGCCCGCGCTGTCTCTCAAATCCCCGCTACAATCCCTTCTTTGCAGCCTACACCCTCGGAGCGGCCCTTGTTGTCTGAAACTGTGCCCTCATCTCCTTCTCCCTCCCTGTCATCCAGCTCGCTCGGAACTCCAGTGTCTCCTGTTGTGTCCCCCTTCGTTTTGTCTACGTCTGTGTCTCCTGCACACTCCTCCGCAACTCTGTCCAGTCCGCTTACCCCCGTTGCGCCTAGTTGGTCACCTCCTTTGCCTGGTGACCCACCCGGTCCTGCTCCCGTCAAACCCTTTGTTTGTGGCGGGCGACGTCGCGCGATTCCTGCTCGCTCGTGCAATGCCGTAGCTCCCTCCGTCCTCCCTATTCAGTCTCACCCAGAACAACCTGTGAGGTTGCCAAACGGCATGGTCGCCTTGGGCCTGGCCACATGGGTTGTCCATCCCAGCTCTGCCTTTGGGCAAGCACTGTTCATGTGTGAGCATGAGTGCACTCTGGAAGCCGCCATCCGTAGTTGCATCACAAAATGTCACGCGATGGTTGATGCTGCTCCCTTGTTGCTGATCTGACCTCTATACGGTATGCACACATAGCTCCTGACTCCCTGTAGGAGGAGGCGACCATTCGGGATGAGCCTAGAGCTCTCAATGACCATGCAGTCTATGAGCTGGTCGATCTCCCGCCCTGCCGTAAGGCCATCGATGCACGGTGGGTCATGAGGCGCAGGTACAAGTCCAATGGCAAGCTTGACAAGTACAAGGCATGTCTCAGCGCCAAGGGGTTCTCAAAGGTCCCTGGCATTGACTTGGACGAGACTTTTGCCCTTGTCGGATGACACACCACAGCCTGTGCCCTTTTGAGTCTTGTCACTCACCTTGAGAGGAAGCTCGAGCAGATGGATGTAAATGACGCTTTTCTGCACTGCTAGCCCGATGAAGCGATTTACATGGTGCAACCTCTAGGATTCTCAGACGGAACCAACACGGTGTGGAGACTGCGTAATTCCCTCCATGGCCTGAAGCAGTCACCACGTTGTTGAAACCAGGAGATCACCTCTACCCCCGAGAAGGGAGGATATCATCGTAACACAATGGATCCTTCCCTCTTTGTCACTCCCCGCTCTTAGCCGTTTTTGGCCGTCCTCGTCTATGTGGACGTTCTACTCATTGCGTCACCAAGTCAAGACGTAGTTTCAGCTATAAAGTCCCTGCTGTATTCCACATACAAGATGAAGGACTTGGGCCCAATCCGAGTCTTCCTCGACATGGAGCTTGAGCATGATCATGCTTGTCGTGTTCTTCACGTTCACCAGACTGCTTTTGTCAGGAGCACGGGGGAGCACTTTGGTTTGCTGCTTGAGTTTGTGCCCTCTGCGTCCACACTGATGATGCTTGCCGGGCAGAGGTTGCTGAAAACACTGGATGTGTCCAACTAGGGGAGCCAATGGATGTAGCTGACTATCCGTGTGGCATAGGATCTTTGATGTATGTGGCCACTACCACACAAGCAGACGTCGCTTTCGCCAAGAACTTCCTTGCTCAGGTCTCGTATTTACCACGAGTTTGGAACATAGAGGCCGCATTGTGTGTTGTCAGATATACACTCCCCACTGTTCTAGTCAGTGTTTGTTACCGAGCATAGCCGTAAGTTGTTGATGGTTACACTGACAGCGACTGGGTGCATGATATAGATGCACGCAGCCGCACTGGCTATGTCTTTCTTGTTGGTGGAACATCGGTCTCTTCAAAAAATGGGAAGCAGGGTTGCATCACACGTAGCTCTAGTGAGGAAGAATACATCGCCCTTGGTGTTGGCACTTGTGAGAGTGTGTGGTTGTGCCGCTTGCTGCAGCAACTGCATGTCCCCATTCGCTGCATCACCTTGCGCTGTGACAATCAAAGCACGAAAGTTATTGCTGAGCATGATGGCATGCACCACACTCACACGAAGCACATCAATGCTGAACATCACTTTTCATGTCAACGTGTGGCTGCAGGCGATGTTCAGATTGTGTGGGTTGACACCCGCGAGCAATGAGCTGACTTCCTCACAAAGGCACTGAGGAGCAATGTCTTCAAGGTAGCTGCGCACACTGTTGGGTTGCTGTGCCCTCGCGATACTCCTGGTTTATCTGTTGTGCCACTGCCTGTGTACTGTCTTGTGCTGTGTCACCTCTTGTGACGTCTGTACTGTGCCTGTGAGTGTCATTTGTATACGTTGGCTGTTGGTCATGGGGGAGATGTTGGATTTATTTCAGCATCACACGGTGACCTCTGGCCTCGTTGCACAGTCACATCACTGATGCAGGTGACTGACCAGAGAGAAACGAATTTGCCGGTTGCGTTGTCGTGAGCGGATGCCTGGACGACAAGCCACGGCATGCTTCCATTGGCTACCAAACCTGGCCAGCCTCACATGCATTTATCACATGCGTTCATGCATGCTTGTCATGGACATAGCCGGGTTCTCTCCCAGCCAGACAGTATCTTGGCCAGTGACCTCATTGATGGATAGGAATCATTCTGTGGGCAGGTGGGATCGAACCCACCAACTTCAAGGGTAGCGAGTGAGAGGGAGCTCGATGCTCGCTTGCTCGCTCCCTCCCGCTCGTAACACCTGTGTGTCGTGTTACTCGGTTCTCTTATCCGTTTTTTGCTACCAACCCCCACAGTACCAATCCATGGCGCATTGACTGTCCTAGAATCCAATCTGTCGTGCTCCTATTTCAGTCAACTTGCTAGCTTAGATTGCCCACAGATTTGTCGTCCTACCGCAAGCACGACGACATCTTGAGACAGACACGACAAGTAGGATGCACAACGCACAAAGTGTGCAGCGAGGTTGTTTTGAATCCATGAATGTATGAGGGAGAGAGAAACAATGACAATGTGAAGAGGTCCATGTTTGCTTCAAATTTTGACTTTAGGGGGTTAAGTCGGAGTCGCTAAGTCGATCAAAGTTGATGTCAAAGTCGACTTAACTTGACCCACATGTTTTTTTCATTGCACTGGGATGATTCCATTTGGGTTCTGGCCAAGTTGGACCAGGCCTTGGTATTTGCCTCGTATGATGGATTGCTGGCAAGGATGGACCCAGCCATCCATCGTATGGTTTCGGCGTGTTTCTTGTGTGCATGATGCATGCAGGTTGTGTGGAAGCAATGCACCACCTCCATGTGACACTTTATGGCAGTTTTGCAACCAAGAACAAAGCTGCAAACACCTGGGCATTGCATGACATGTCATGCAAACCTGGACGAGGATGGAAAGGAGCCGCATTATGCGGTTCCTGTCTACCCTTGTGTGTGAGGGGAGCTGGTAGCTATCAAGAGCATGCAGTGTGACTCCGTGACAGCGTGCCGAATATGGCCGGCAGGGCCAAGCAGGCCACCACTAGCACTCCCTCCACTAGACAACCGTGTCTGGCTGGAGACTTCCTCATCCGTGCACTGAACAGATTCTTCAGACCTGTCCCTACCGCTGGAGGCTACCCAGGATAGTAGTGAGGGCTTTGCGGAAAAATCGGCTCAGGCGGCTCAGATCGCATGAGAGGGCACTTTGGGGCAGCTGTCTCCAACATCGCCAAATGCAAGGTGGTTCCTGCAGCTGCCCGAGCTCTACTCAGTCTCCCCTCCTTGCCACCGCCCCCTGATGGATGGGTGCCCAGGGTAAGCCATGGGGCACAGCTTCTAGCCCAATGGACTGGGCTAAGCTTGTAGCTGAGCGCAAGCGTCGTGAGCTTCGCGTAGTTCACGGAGCAGCTGCATCCAGTAGCACCCCCAACGGAGCCGACCACACTCCTGTCATCCCAGAAGCTGTTCACACTCCAGCAACCATCCCAGCCTCCCTCTACAACATCACTCCAGTGGATGCTACATCCCTCAACACAGTGCATCAAACCCTAATGTCTGAGCACATCGCAAACGCCAACAACACTGCATGCCAGAAGACCATAGTCAAGATAATGGCAAAAATGCGTTGTCCATCTCCTTCTGCCGTGACGATGATTTTCTGGTCCTCTTCCCTGCACCGTCACACCTTTTGAACGCTGGCATGGCCATCGGGCCAACCTTCGTCTGGCTCGGGTCTGGGGTGGCATTACGTCCATCTAGCTCCCAGAGGACCTGCGTAACGGCAAGCTTTCTCCGCACTGCCGCCTCTACACCTTCCTTGGGGTGTCTGTGCATTCAAAGGCCTGGAGCTTTTGGGATCCTTTCCGTCAGCGTGTTGTCAAGTCCCGTGATTCTCTGTTCTTTGAGTCTGTCTTCCTTTGTGATCTCAGCTGTCTTTCCCCTGCCTCCTCCCTTTTTCCTCTCTCTCGGCTCAGGGGGGATGTCGGTCCTGCCGCCCCGGCACTCCCTGCTGCTCCTGTGCCATAGCTCTCATCCTCCTTGCAGTTACCGTCGTTGGGCCATGTGCCCAGTCTGCCCACATCATCCAGCAGCTCGTCTGCCATGTTATCTTTCCCTGTCACAGACCCTGTTCAGTCTACCTCGGTTCCTTCCTTTGTGGCCCCATCCATCACGTTCATGCCCAATATGGCCGGTTCACCTCTCTCCTCTCCCGTTCATGTGGCTGATCCACCTCAGCCAGCCACATCGGGTCCGGATCCTGCTCCTGTCTCCCCTTTTGTCCAAGGAGGGTCCCTATGCGCGCTCCCCCATTGCTCTAATGCCTCTTAGCACGAGTCAGCCACGGTCAGAGTTCCCAATCACAGTGCACGTGTACTAGGTATCACCTTGCAGGTATCAACAAGTCAAAATACAGGTGGCTTGGTGTGGCAATTGTGCGCAATGCCTTGACAGAGTTGGCCTCTGCCACTGACCATGACGACAAAGTTAACCAAGCGACTTTAACATATATGAAGCATAGCAGGAGTCAGTCATGGTCAGAATGCCCAATCACAGTGCACAAATACCAGGCATCACCGTGCAGGTACAAACAAGGTCAAATACTGGTCGCTCGGTTTGGCTACTTTGGAAAATGTCTTGACAAAGCTGGCCTAGGCCACTGACCATGTCGACAAAAATGCACCAAGTGAAGAAGGTCAAATACTGGCTCAATGTGTCTATTATGCGCAATGTCTTGACAAATTTGGCTTGTGCCACTGACCATGACCACAAAGTTAACCAAGTGAATTTAACTTCTAGTAAAGTGTGGACACTTCATGCTGCATGTATTGTCACTGTGGTGTGGTGCTTGATGAAAGTGTACACAACAACCAGGTCAGTGAGAATGCAGTGTGTGGTGCCGTTGTTGTAGGACCCGATGTCATTAATGAAATTGACAGGTTCTCCATGGATGAGAGCACGAAGAGCATGCACTGAATCTGATTTTATGGGGGAAAAAGGAGGGTTGGTAGAGGGGTTAAATTCATGGTAATCATCCCATAGCTGCTCTTGCTGTTCCCATGCACTGAAACGGATTTCCCAAGACAAGAATGTGAGGTTAGAGGTGAGGTGGGGTGGCGACGTGCCAAAGTCACGATGTCACTGTGGAGGCGATTCACGAGCTTTGGCTGCTGTTGTGCCGGCTGCGGTGGTGACTCAATGTTGACTTCGTTGTCCGTTGTAGGGCCACTACAACGGCAACGGCACCGCGGTCCACATCGATGTAACATCGATGTGGATGTGGGGGCGTGGGGCAACCGGAGACCACCCAGAACACAATCTGGGTGTGGGGGACATCCGGAAGGCCTGGACTCGGTATTTTCTCGAGACTTACATTTTGACCCTCGGCACCTTTTTTTTTTGTTTCGTACATGCATCGACCCAGACTACACGTGTGGATGTTAGCCAACTCACCTAAGCCATATCTCCATGCATGCATACTATCTGAC
>SZWC01002030.1:7799-31498 GCA_023375785.1 Penium margaritaceum | reverse complement strand
GTGTGTGTGTGTGTGTGTGTGTGTGTGTGTTTGTGTGTGTGTGTGTGTGTGTGTGTGTATGTGTGTGTGTGTGTGTGTGTGTGTGTGTGTGTGTGTGTGTGTGTGTGTGTGTGTGTGTGTGTGTGTGTGTGTGTGTGCACACAGTCAAGAGGTCACTTGTGTCTTACACCCTATAAACAACAGTCCAGGCCCCACATCGATTTCCTTGCGTGGGTGGCCCGGTCAACCAGCGGTCATCACCTCGCAGTCCAGGTACCTGCTCACTTTTTTTTTCTTTCTCTCATTTTTCCTGTTAAGATGCAAGCTTGCTCCATTCCATTCTGCAGTGTGTACAATATTCCTCTCATCCTGCTATAGTGACCCTTTACTACCTACAAGTTCATGGTGGCCATTCAATCTGTCGGGCGTTGTCCTTTGCCTGACGATGGCTGAGAGTGGGGTGTGTACGTGTTGACTGTTGAGCATCTTGTTACATACTTATGTGAGTTCTGCATGTGTATGGACGTGTGTATCATCGGGTCATTGGGGGAGTGTGTGTGTTGGATTTGTGGCCTGTTGCTTGGCCACTCACATCTTAATTCCCTCTTGCCTCACTATCCATGGCACACACACACATGTACAGATTACCTGACCATGGCCATACCTGGGGAGCCCTCACCCAAGAGCGCCATTGCTGCTAACACCGGGTTCATCAAGCAGACGTCAAGCTACCCAAGAGTGCCATCTGGCACAAGCATGGCACACATTTGACTATCTTGCTATGATGTGGTAGATGTTAGGGCTTGTACATTCTCACTGTCGAATTCTACATCATGGTTGTTTGCCTCTGGGTGTTTTGAGGGAGCCGCATGTTATCCCGGTTGCTGATCCCTCGGGGGCCATCGTGTCGGTCTTTGGCCGCACACTGGTGAGAAGTCATCCTCGGGTAATTCCAAAAGGCTGGGCTCAACCCCCGAGTGGTGGTACATGCTCACCTGAGCAGTTGCTCGGTGTAGGTGTGTATTCACCAATGACTTATAATCTCGCTCCCCCTATCCCGTCTGTCTTGGTTTTGATGATTCATTCTAAGGCAAAACCCGACCACATCCATGGCGTCCGACACTCTTTTTCTCACTGTGGTTCCCCCACACTTTCCCATGTACAACTAAAACTAGTAGTTAATGGTATCAGAGCAGTGAGAAACCCTTCTTGCAAGTCACGGCCTGTGGGTGGAGAGTCGTCCCATCATCGGGCCACCTAGAGCGCCCGGCGTGGCCTCTTGTACCGCACAGTGTTGGAGGCAACAGTTCCTCCTACCTCTTCTCATGTTCCAGGACTGACGCTCCGTGCACAGGAAGTGGTGTCTATCGCAACCCACAGCACTCACTTTCGGCATCTGCCGGCAGCAGCACACGGCGGACCAGCGTCTGTCTCGATCCGCACCTGTTGTTTTCCCTTTGGCCTCTCACCATCATCCATCTGGATGTCTGCTTGTAGGTTCTCCACTTCATGCCCTCAGATCTCCCGCTAATTCTCTCTCCGGCAACAACCTTATTCGACACATCTCGCTCGACCCCGCAAGTGCACATCTCCTCTCACATGTCCGGCTGCACCTGCAGCCAACTCACATGCCACGCTGGATTCCCCGCCTCCGGACAGACTCCCCGACTAAGAAGTTGACTCACCCCGCACAGCAGTGCGCCTAGCAAATCGTGCAGAGTGCGAGGACTGGTGGACCTTCAATTTACCTCCGCAAACTGACGACGCCAACACACCACCGTGGGTATGTCTGTTGGACCTTACACATTGGCGCAGTGACCTTGCTGAGGAGAATGAACTGGCAGAGCCTGATATCAACCACCAAGTTTACACCCCAGACGACCTCCCATCTTTCCCATCTCTTTTTCCAGGTATGCAGCCCACCAGGTCGGATCCTAATCCTGCTTCTGTTCCTGACTCCAGTCCCACTGCTGATCCCGTAGCTGTTGATACCGCCAAGTCATCCTTGGCACGTGAGGTTCCTGGCATCATTCTTGTACTACCAGTCCACACTGACCCCATCAGCTTGGCCGGTCCTGTACTAGACGCCGCAGCTGGTGCAGCTGCCACATTCTTAGCCACGGCCGGTGCAAGTAGAGCACCGACTTAAACTGTGGCGGGTAGAGGAGCTGAGGCGTATGCTCACGTAGCGACATCACTGACTCTTCTTGCTGCTGCAGCTGCCAACATTGCCACGCAAGCAACAACAACAGTTGTTGTTGCCACCGCCACAACCTCCTCAGCTGACGCAACCTCAAGCGCCGTCAGCTCCATTCGGGCATCCACCGCAGCAGCAGTCCTGACCCGTACAAGTGCATCCCACGACCTCACTCAAAATGTTACCACAGGGGTCCTTGTCACCTCTGCAGTTGCAGCAGTGACACAGGCCACTGTCATATGCCTTCTCTGTCTTGTCGTGGCAGTTTCGGCATGGATGGCCATCCTGTTCTCTTCAGCTGTTGCGGCAGTTATCCCTCTCTTCTCTGTGCTCCCACGCTGCTAGTCGAGTGAGCATAGCCAATCTCCCCTCTCTCCCACTCTCATCCCACAACCCGTTCTATCTGCTCATTCTGTCACACCATGCCTGCGCCAAATGAAACTATTGAGGCCCTGCAAGTTGCTCTTAGTGAAGCACCGGCTGCACTCCGTAGAGTAGAAGAAGAACTCCATAGTGGCCTAGAGGCACAGCAGCAACTGGCTACAACTTTGGCCAGCTTATTCATAGCATGTCTGTGTACCGTGCCTTCCATTGCTGCTGTCCTTCCTGCTGACGAGGTTGCCTCAGCTGAGTCCTCTGTATCCGCCAATGCTGCAACCAACTCCACCGCCCCCTCTCTCTGAGTTACTGCTCTTTCTCGGTACTTCTTCCACCCAGACAAAAAGACTTCAAGGGTGCACGTCAAGAGTTCACGTCTAAACTTACATTTTCCTCTTGAGAGACCCGCTTTAGTGCCTAGAAACAAGGAGCGATGTTGTGGGAGTACTACTCAGCGGCCAAACTGCCCTTTGTTCCCCAGCCTGTGGAGGACATCCGTGTTTTCCATGCTCTCATCAAACACGGGCCTGATGGCCTGCTAGATGACATTGGTACGTACAATGTTGACCCGGCTCGCGGCACTCCTACTAATCCCATTGGTGCCTATGCTCTCATTCGCTGTCGCAAGACAGTGACTAGTCATGCCGCTCAAAGCGTCCTCACTATACAGTTTAATGCTCTTCACATGCGCATAGACGAGACAGCCGATGAAAACTGGACGCCCATTTTGCGCATTCTTCGTGACCTAGGGGCAGCAGCACTTGGCCCCGTTTCTGCCTGTCTGTCCATTATCGATGGTCTCATCCCGAGCTCTCTGAATTGTATCTGCATGTCTCCCAATCTGAGCTTGAGCGACTTTCTACTGTCCCAGTTTCCGCTCCCTCACCCTTGGGGATTGGAGCGCTCTATGATTTCACTGCTGCTTGGCTCACCGATTGGTGGAGCAATTTGGAAAAATAGAGAATGATAGATAGAGATAGATAGGGAAACAAATTTCTCTATCATGCAGTACTTGCTACCATCACCACTTTACTATCCTCCTCTACAACTGCCACCTCCACTCCATCCTCTCCCTCTACTGCTGCCACTCACAACTCTCAAAGTGCTCACCACGCCAGGGGAAGCGGATCCGGATGTGGACATGGCAAGGGTCGTGGCCGCGGTGGAAAATCCTCCAATGCTCCTGCTGGCCCCACAGAGGTCACATGCTAGAACTGTTGTACCTCTAGACACTATGCCCCAAAGTGTATAGCACCTCACGATGATGCACGACTTGCTTCTGCCATGTGTGCTCACTGGGCTTGTACTGGCATCAGCTCCTCTCCTGTAGCCACTATTACTGCGGCAGTCGCCTTGTCCTCATCCTCTTCCTCCTCTGCCTTGGCTCTTAGCACCACCCTCGCGTCCCTCCAGCCACCCATCACTCCACCTGGCCCTTGGGGTTAGGTGCCTCCTCCCTCGGGCCCGCCCTATTATGGGCCTCCATCCATCCACTACACTGTTCCTTCTTGGACTCAGGACGATGGCCACTTCTCTGGAGCCCGTTCCTCCGACCGCTCTGCTGATCGCCGCGACAAGGAGCATGCCCTTGAGCGTCGTCTCACTGAACTCATTCAGCTTCATTCTCAGGGAGGTGAGACTGTGAGTGGCCAGTCTTGTGTGTTTGTTTGTGAGTCAGATGGGACACTTCGTGGTGTATTGTCGGTGTGTGTTCAGGGGATCTTGCCTGATGACCGCTCATGGATTGAGGATTAGCAGTCGCACGCATTTCCCTCTCGTCTTGGTCACTCATCACTTGTTCCTCCACCTAGGACTGTCATTGTTTGCCTTGTTCTTCCCTCCGCTCTCGTTTTCTGTGCCTTCTGGATCATCGACTCTGGGACCACCCATTGTATGACCTCCTGTTTTTTGTCTTTTGTCTCTCTCAGTCTGGTTGGCTCAGGCTGCTATGTCCGGACTGCATCTGGCCAGTTGCTCCCTCTTGAAGGTGTTGGTGTTGTCCGCTTTGTTGGTCTTGGTGGAGACCTCTTCCTTCTTGACGTGCTCTATGCGCCTGGCCTTGAGAATAGCCTACTCTCTGTCACCGCCCTTGATGACCGCGGCATGGACTACTTGTCTAGCGGGGGCATTAGCACTATTGCGCTTCATTCTTCCAACGGTGTTGTGCTTTGTGGCGTGTACTATGATCACTTGTTACATATAGCACTGTCTTTCTCCTCATCTTCTCTTGCCTCTGCTCTTGTTTACGTTGCTCCCACTTTGTCACCTGATCATTAGGATCTCCTGCATTGTCTTCTCTGACACATTCACATTGTCGCCATGGAGCGTCTCTTGCGCCTCCAATCTGCCGCGTTTGCACCACTGTGCTCCACTATCTACCTCGACCGTGCTAGTGGCAAAGTGCACCGCTCCCCATTCACAGCAGCTGACTCCACTATGTCACACCCTCTTGACCTGGTCCATGCTGACATCATAGGTCCCTGGCCTCATGACTTCCTTGGTGGCCTGGGTCGCTACGCACTTTGCTTGACTGATGACTTACCGCGGGATCTTTTCTCTCCGCCACAAAAGTGTCGTGACTGAATTTCTTGAACCCTGGCTTCCCCAAGACGAGCGCACCTATCTTTGTCCCTTGCGTGTCTTCCGGAGTGACCGGGATGGTCAGCTCTTTGGCCGCGCCTCTCGTTTCCTTTAATCTTGTTGCGTCCGCCTTGAGTCTTCTGCTCCGTACACCCCCCAACAAAATGGCATCTCCGAACATAGGAATCGCATATTGGCTGACAGTAAACGCTCCCTTCTCTCCTCCTCTGGTCAATCTCCTCTCCTTACCATTGAAGCCATGCCTTACATGACCCGGGTTTGGAATCGTGTCCCTCATGGTCCTCTCCCCCACCATATCACCCCTTTTGAACGCTAGAAAAGAAGTCGTGGAGACCTTTGCCTTGCCCGTGTCTCGGGTTCCGTCGCCTCTGTTTAGCTTCCTACCGAACACCGAGATGAAAAAATCTCCCCCCGTGGTCGTCTGTGTGTCTCTCTCGGTGTCCCCCCTTTCTCCAAGGTATGGCGCTTCTGGGACCCGGTGCGTTTTCGTGTGATCGATTCTCACAATCCCCTCATCTTTGAGCACTTGTTTGAACGTGATATTCCTCCATTCTCTCCGCACTCTCTCCCTCTGCCCTCTCAGGGTTGGAGAGGCACTTCTCCATCTGGGTCCATTTTTCTCCCCTCAGTGAATCCGTTGTAGCTTTTTTCTCACTCTGTTTCTACCTCATCTGTACCACCTAGTGCCTTTGAGCCATCTGCCTCATGTGTTCCACCTGCTGTCTCTGAGCTATCTACCACGTCTCTACCACCTGTTGCTTTTGAGCCCACTGCCTCCTATGTGCTGCCCATCACATGTGAGCCATTTACCTCTTTTGTGCCACCTGCAGTCTCTGAGCCCACTGCCTCTTCTATGCTGCCTGCGGTCTCTGAGCCCGCTGCCTCTCCTGTGCCGCTTGCTGCATGTGAGCCATCTTCTCCTTCCAAGCCACCCTCCTCGCTTGTACCCCTCGTTTATTGCTACATTGAGATGGTGGACTCCGTGCGCTGACCTCTCAATCCCTTCCTATCATCTCAGGTGATCCTAGTATCTGCACCCTTGGCCTAAAGGCCACCTCCTCACACATTGCGGCGTCTGTTGTGCACCCCAGTACCTCACTTGGATAGTCTCTCATCAAGCAAGATTTCTTTCTGGCTCTTGACTCATCTGTCGCTGGGTATGTTGCATCATTCTTTGCAGCTACTAGTCTGGCCCCTCTTTTGCATTAACCCCTAACAGTCCAGGGTGCTCACAGTGCATCTGACTCCACTCTGCGGGAGCGGGCCATGTGAGCGGAACTTGACGCCCTCTCTGAGCATGGTGCATAAGAGCTGGTTGATCTCCCCCCAGGACACAACGCAGTGGCTGAAAAGTGGGTGTACCGGAAAAAGCTGAATCCCGACAACACCTTTGAATGATACGAGGTACGACTTATGGCAAAGGATTCTCTAAATTCCCACGGATTGACCTTTCATGAGACATTTGTCCTAATTGATCGCCACACCACTTCCAGAGCACTGCTCAGCTTGGTGGCCAAGCATAATTTAGAACTTGAACAGATGGATGTCAATAATGCCTTTCTTCATGGCAAACTTGATGAGGAAATCTACATGGTGCAACCATCCCGCTTCACAAATGGATTAAATTGAGTATGGAGTTTGTGCAAGGCCCTCTATGGGCTCAAGCAGTACCCACACTATTGGAATCAGGAGATTATAGCTACACTGGAAAAGGGGGGCTTCAGGAGGAACACTGTGGACCCCGCCTTGTTCCTAAGTGCCCCCTCTGGGCCACTTGTTGCTATTCTTTTCTATGTGGATGACCTTTCGATAGTCTCTCCCAATGTCAGAGTTGTCCACTCTACCAAGGCTCTCTTGCAGTCTGCATACAAGATGAAGGACCTCAGTTCCGCTCGTATCTTCCTAGGCATGAAGCTGGAGTGTTATTGCTCATGTCTCACCTTGCACGTCCACAAGGCTGCATATGTCTGCAGCTTGGGGGAGTGGCTTGGAAGGCTTCTCACGGATGTCCCCTCAGCTTCTACACCCATGACCCCAGCGGGTCAATCCCTGCTAAAGTCCCCAAAGTTTTCAGTACTGGGGTGACTGTGGACGTGACGGACTACCTCATGGCCATTTGCTCCTTGATGTACCTTGCCTCTACTACTCGTGCTGGCGTTGCCTTTGCTGTGAACTTTCTCTCCCAGTTCTTTGAGTGCTCAAGAGAGCGCCACCTTGAGGCTGCATCGTTCGTGGTACGCTATGCCCTCTCCATACCATGAACCGGGCTGTGCTCTTGTGCACAACCCTCAGTGCTTGTGGATGGGTTCACTGACAGCGACTGGACACATGACACGAACACACAAAGTAGAATAGGATGTATCTTCATGATCGGTGGGACTAATGTGTTATGGAAAAGTGGAAAACAAGGATGTGTTACTCGCAGCAGATCTGTGGTAAAGTACGTGCAGGTACGTGTGGAGCTAGCTGGCTCTGCCGCTTGCTATAGTAGCTACGTGTCCCCATAAATTTTATTACTCTGCGCTGTGACAATCAAAGTACAAAAGACATCATTGAAAACAACTGCATGCATCATTCACGCACCAAGCATATCAACATAGATAATCAATTTTTTTGTGAGTACATTCTTGCTGGCATTGTCTGAGTTGCTTTCGTGGACACACGATCACAGAGGGTTAACCTTCTCACCAAGGCTCTCAGCAGAAATGTCTTTAAGTGTGTTATCCATGCTATTGGTGTAACCTTTCCCCATAACCTAGGGTGAGGTGCTTGGTGTCTGCCTGTCTTTTTGTCACCATCACAGTTGGGATGAGTTGAGACCCTTGGCAATCACACGAGGACTGTTACACTCCAAGTGGTGGAGTTGCGACATGAGGAGTCGTAGCCGGAGACACCACTTCGTCTTTAAGGGAGGGAGCCGACTCGTACATGACATGGGGAGCTATCTCTATATGATGAAGAGACGACATGATTCATCGCCCAGGATCTGTTCAGCTACAGCATTAGCATCTCCATGGAGGACATCGCCGCTGGGCTCATCTTCCCAGGGGGAGTGTTGTGTGGAACTCGACCTGACGCGACGTTTTGGGAGATGCATGGAGAGGGGTCCATACTCTACTATGAGCATACTACAACCACACTCTGTTGGTCAAGACCCGGACACTTGGTCGGTTGCACCGATGTCACAAGGAGACCATGGGGTCGTGTATCTTATTGTGTGGCCATACTCCGTGTGGCATGTGCATGCCAGCTGGCTTGCTCATAGTGGTCGAGACCCGAACATGTGGTGAGGTACACTTGTGTTACGAGGAGACCCCCCTATGATCCTATGCGTTGATTGACGATGCTATTGTGGTCGGCACACAGACACCTGTTGGATTGCTCCTAGTGGTCGAGACCCAGGCACTGGTACCGCTAGTGTCACGAGGAGACCCTCTTGCAGCCTGACATGTGTATGGTGTGCATTACACTGGCTTGTGTGTGTGTGCATTGCTTGTCTAATAGTCTAGACCCGGACTCTTGGTATGATGTGCCAGTATCATGAGGAGACCTTAGATGGACAGCAATTGTGTATGTGTGTGTGGTTTCCTGGTACACATTGTGGTTTGGCATACGTTGTTGTTCCGTGCCTTCGTTCATTTGTTTTGGCGTGGACGGATATGTTGGTTTGTGTGGCTTCCACCCGTCACGACCGACGCTGATGGATTACCCATATACCCACATTGGGGGTATATGATGGAGGAGAGCGTGACGACACGAAAGGCCTTCGGAGTGTCCCGAGACTTCTCCAACACGTACGACATCGCCGCCAAGATGCGGTCGATGCATTCCGTTAGCCCTGTGGGCTTGTCGAGAGCTAGGAGAGTTTTCTCGGTGGGTTGAGACCCGCGCACCCGGTGGACTATACCGCTGCGACGAGGAGACCCGGTGGCCGTACTAGAGCTTCCGATGTTCGGAAAGCCGTGTGTGATGTCTCGACGTTGATTTTGAGATTTTTTGGCACTGTTCCAATTTTCTTGGTGGTCAAGACCCGGGCACTCGGAGAGCTGTTTTGGTCCCTCGAGGAGACCACCGTCATTGTTATCGTGGTGTACGCAGTGTGTTCTCCCTGCTGACTCGTTTGGGCTCAGCTTGGGTGACGGGGCCCGGTGCGGCTACCTGCCGGCACCCCTACTTAAGCCCGCTAGGGACTCCTTTGTTCTCTCTCCTTGTTCTTTTATATTCAGCGTTCCAGACTTTGCCAAATTCTTGCTGTCTTGCATTGCACTCACGCACAGAGTTCATGCTCGTTTTTGCGTGGGCCTGCATGCCCTAATTTATTTCCAATTTGGTATCAGAGCACAGGGGGACGTGTGAGCAGCAGAAGCAGCAGTAGTGGACGGAACGCAAAGAGAAAGCGCCACGTGACGACACACCGGCAGTAGCGTGAGGGAGCGCGAAGCAACTACACGTGAACGCCATAGGGGCGGTGAGCCGCACACAGCAGCACTAGCGACTACTGCAGCAACAACAAAAGTAGCAGCAGTAGCCACTGAGCAGTGGCGGCAGCAACAGCAGCATGCAGCAGTAGCAAGAGCGGAGAAAGCACCTGTAGCAGCACATCAGCCACTACAGCAGCAGCGTCAGTAGCAGCAGTATATATCAGCAGCAGTAGCAGCAGCAGCAGCAGCAGCCACTGTAGCAGCGGCGACAGCAGCAGTAGCGTGGAGCAGTGACGACAGCAGCAGCAGCGTGCAGCAGCAGCAGCAGCAGCGATAGCAGCAAACAGCAGCAGTAGCAACAGCAAGCAGCAACAACAGCAGCGGCGGCAGTAGTAAGCAGCAGCAGCAACAACTGCTGCAGAGAGCAGCAGCAGCAGCAGCAGAAGTAACAGTAGCAACAGCAACCACAGCAGCTGTACCTGCCATTATAGCTGCTACTGCCGCTGCGAGGAGGGCCTCGCAGCCCTCCTCTGAGGGGGAGGCCTCTGAGGGGCCTGTCGGCCCCGTTCGCATCCCCCCCCTTCCTCCCCTTCTCAAGGGGGCCCTCGGAGGGCCCCGCCGAGACCCTCCGAGGGGCCCTTCGGAGGAGGCCCGTCGGCCCCGTGGGCCCCCTCGGCCCCATCGGCCCCGTCGCTTGGCTGACGGAGGGGCCGGGTCAGAGGGGCGGACAGGACCCCCCCTCGCTCACTCCTCCCCCCCGACACCCACTTGCTCACTCGCTCGCTCAGCGAGCGAGCGTGCACAAGAGGGAGGGCCGGACAAGCCGGACACCCCCCCTCCTTATCTTCTCCATTTGCCCACCTTAGGGGCAATCGAGAAAAGGGGGGGGGGCGAGTACCAAAAAATACATAAAGGGGTACGCCTGAAAGCGAGTGGAAAAAAGAAAAGAAAAAGGAAACAAAAAGGCTTAAGACAAGCAAAAGGGAAAACTAGAAAAGAGAAAAAGGGGGTGGAGGGTGAGGGCAAAAGGAAAAAAAAAAGAGGAGCGAGGGCTGAATTCGAGCAGAGGGGAAAGCAAAACACAAAAATAAAAAATAAAAAGAGAGAAAAAAAGGGGAGTCTTCTAACTACTACCGCCGCAGCAGTAGCAGCCTTCATAGCAACAATAGCACTATTGAGCGGAATTGCAATGACTTCATAGTGCGGCAGCTACGCCAGCGCTTGCAGTTTTGCCTTCTCAGCTGGCAGCGCACTGTCGTCGGCAGTGACTTCTTTTTCAAGACGCGTCCTGTACCGGCGACTTCCTGGGGCCCGTGGATTGGTCCGCGCATTTCACTCCGAAGCTACGACGGCGGATTCGAGTCTTTCCATCTCCGTGGGCTGGGTTGTCTACCGCTTGGAGCAGCAGCCACACCTGCAGCCGCCACCCCTTCTCGTCTTGGAGCAGTCTTTGCTCCATTAGTGGCAGCAGCATTAGTAGCCGCAGTTAGTCAGACTCTAGTTTACGGGCGTGTTCTGGTAGTGTAACTCGTCCCGTCTGGTCATATTTGCTACCCCGGACATCGTGACCTCCAGGAGTGACAGTACCTACTGGCCTCATTCTCTCACGTGGCTTGGTGTTTACCACCCGGAGTAGGTGTCCTCGGTACCTATCCATCGTCTAGTGCACGAGATGAGTGCGCGGACATCTGAGCAGGCGCCTTGCGTGTTCGCCTATTACTACTTTGGTGATGGACGTCATGGTTGGCGTCGTTGTTGGACGCACCCTCCCGGCTGGCATCCACCCTGGCTACAGCCTCGTCCGAGCCTACGTCCTCCACAGCATACAGATC
Organism: Penium margaritaceum; assembly: GCA_023375785.1. NCBI lineage: Eukaryota > Viridiplantae > Streptophyta > Zygnematophyceae > Desmidiales > Peniaceae > Penium > Penium margaritaceum. The sequence goes on along the minus strand of SZWC01002030.1, from coordinate 20,090 downwards.
TGCCGGCGTTGGTAGATCCCCTAGCTGGACCTCTGGCAAGCATATTTGCCGAGATCCACGGCTTGCGGCAGACGATGCAGCGGCTTTGTGACCTTGTGGTCACTGAGCGTGCTTCTGCTACTCGTTTTTCGACAGCCTCTTTCATCACATCTCCTCCATCCTCTCTTCCTTCCTCATCCAATGGTGTACCTTCAGCTCCACATGCCAGCCAGTCACAGGCTGCCACCATCCTTTCGATCCTCCACTCTGCTACAACCATGACGCCACCTCACGATGACATGTCTTCATGCAGCCGTTCCAGTCGAGTGACCCCGCGACGTCGGCGTCAGAGCTCTACACGCCGTGCTCGCGCCGGTTTTCATACATCCTCCACCTCCTCGGCCTCCGTTGGTGTGCCTATTGAGGGGGAGTGTGGTCACCGCACATTGCCTAATGTGACCGTAGCCACAGGATCCGCATTCGCACCGGGCCATTGCGCTCGAGCGTCAGTTCAGGCAGACTCAGATGATACGGTGATAGCACATGACGTGGAGTCCTATCCCGACATGGCATTCATGGTGGAGACTTCAGTGTCATCGAGCTTGACTTCCACGTCCGGGCTGGATCTAGATCTTCCGCAGCAATAGGTTACATCAGGAGGAGCGCAGACACGGCGTCCTTGGGCGCTGCCACTCGCGGCTCTGACTGGTGGACGTCCAACGGAGGTACAGGAGTCCTGACTGGTGGCGACCTGGCAGTGGCATAGGAGTATTGTGAGGATCGGGATGCCCCATACGGATCTCCGAGGGCGTTGGCACACGAGATTCACACGAGTACAACACCAGTAGCAGTGCATGAGCAGATTCTGCAGGCCGGTCTTTTAGAGGTTGCGGCATTCTTGAGAGCAGCAGTTCTGAGAGGTGTCACTGGGACATGTGCTGCAGCAGACTCAGCAGGCTTCACTATGTCATCCACGCTACCTGAGGACAAGCTTCAGCATAAGGAGTCACCTATGTTCCCAGAGTCTACGTCCCGTGCACAGGATGGAGCAGCGACACACATTACGGAGTCAGATGGTGGTCTTCACTCCATTTTCGAGCAAGTGGCACCGACCAGTCTTCCCGGCGAGACAGTGTGTGAGCGTCAGTTGCGCTTGTTGGTCGCCTTGACGAGCATTGTCGAGACGGAGTCCTACACACCTGTGTCCACTACGGCGGCAGTCGAGGATACCAGAGCAGATCTGTACTCACGGATGGAGTCACCTCATCAGCAGGAGCTGAGTTCTGCCCCCTCGTTTTCACCTGTTAGTGACCCTGCTGATCACATCGATGCTGAGAGTAGCAGTACCTGCACGGACAACATTTCCACATGCTCCACGGACTCTCACGACTCCTCCTCTCTTGGCATGTGACCGCTCACTCCTCGCATGACAAACAGGAGCTGTGATGTGGATGCGACACCTGCTGCTGCATCCGATGTTCGAGCGTCTCAGCACATTGCGAGCTTGGTTGACCCCCAGGAGGATGCCGCAGCACCAGTTCCATCGTCTTCAGCAGCAAAGATGCAGATGGCGCTGTACTCACGAGTTGTGCAGTATGCATGCGTAGCATCCAGTGAGGCAGAGTTTATCCTACACCAGGTCGACATGGGCCACCTCGACATGTCTGAGGCAGATTATGCTGATCTGCAGGAGCGTGTAGTCATGCTACAGCGAGAGATGATGGCAGTACGTGAGCGATTCTCAGAGGAGGAGAGCATCACTACTATCAACAGGAGCCTTCCACCAGCAGCATCTGGCACACCTATACTCGGGGAAGATCTTGTACGAGCTCCGAGTATGACGTCCGTTGGAGACACTATCATAGGAGAGGTGAGCGTGCCATCGGCTTCCGCCATCCTCGCTCCTATCGACCCCATCATCGCTCCTCCTTCTACTACAGCCATCACGTACCTTCATCCGCCCAACTCATTTGCCCGATCGTCATCTTCATCCACGATTGGTGATCTGGTTCATCGCTCCAGCCCTCCTCCTCTAGCAGTACACCCTTGTGCCTCAGGGTGTGTTATCCCGCATCGGAGGCCAGCTCTGCCACTTCATCCACGCACGCGTGCTGCTCGTCCATTCCCTTTCCTTTGGTGTACACAGATGCATCGCGGTAGAGCAAAGACAGGAGAGACTGTGAGTTGGGACCCTTAGCAGTCACGCGAGGACTGGTACGCCCCAGGTGATGCAGGTGCGACATGAGGAGTCGTAGCCGGAGACACCACTTCGTCTTTGAGGGAAGGAGCTGATTCGCAGGTGACAGGAGGAGATATCTCTGAATGATGGATACACCACATGACTCATCGCCCTGGATCTATTCAGCTGTGACATGAGCATCTCCATTGAGGACATTGCTACCAGGTTCATCTGCCCAGGGGGAGTGTTGTGTGGACCTCGACCTGAAGCGACGTCATGGGAGATGCATGGCGAGGTCCATGCTCTGTTGTGAGCATCTACAGCATCCCGCATGTGGCTCATGCTACGTGCCTGCATGGCTGCATGTAGATGGTAGCACCCTGTTGGTCAAGACCCGGACACTTGGTGCATTGTACCAGTGTCACAAGGAGACCATGTGATCGTGTGTCTTGGTGTGTGGCTATACTGTGTGTGGCATGTGCATGCGAGCTGTTGGTCGAGACCCGGACACGTGGTGTGTTGCACCCATGTTACGAGGAGATCCTCCCATGATCCTGTGTTTGGATGATGATACTATTGTGTTGGATTGCTCGTAGCGGTCGAGACCCGGGCCCTGGTACCGCTAGTTTCACGAGGAGACCATCTTGTCGTCTGACATGTGTATGATCTGCATTACACTGGTTTGTGTGCGTGTGCATCACTCCTCTCATGGTCGAGACCCAGACACCTAGTGGGCTGTGCCAGCGTCCTGGGAGACCCTAGATGGATAGCAGATGTGTGTGTGTGTGTGTGTGTGTGTGTGTGTATGTGTGTGTGTGTGTGTGTGTGTGTGTGTGTGTGTGTGTGTGTGTGTGTGTGTGTGTGTGTGTCTGTGTGTGTGTGTGTGTGTGTGAGTTCACTCATGCATATTATGGCTTGCCATACGTTCTTGTTCTGTGCCTTGGCTCACTTTCTTCTGGCGTTGACAGCCATGTTAGCCAGGGGGAGTGTTGGTTTGTGTGGCTTCCACCCGTCACGACCGACGCTGATGGATTACCCATACACCCACATTGGGGGTATATGGTGGAGGAGAGCCTGACGACACGATAGGCCTTCGGAGTGTCTCAAGACTTCTCCAGCACCTACGACAGCATTGGCAAGACTCGGTCGATGCGTTCCGTTAGCCCTGTGGACTTGTCGGGAGCTAGGAGAGTTTTCTCGGTGGGTTGAGACCCGCGCACCCGGTGGATTATACCGGTGCGACGAGGAGACCCAGTGGCTATACTAGCGCTTCCGATGTTCGGAAAGCCATGTGTGATGTCTGGACGTTGATTCTAAGATTTTCTGGCACTGCTCCTATTTTCTCGGTGGTCGAGACCCGAGCACTCGGAGAGCTGTTCCGGTGCCTCGAGGAGACCACTGTTATTGTTATCGTGGTGTACGTAGTGTGCTCTTCCCACTGACTGGTTTGGGCTCAGCGGGGGTGCATTGGTACAGTGTAGACAAAGGTTCTGGCCACATGCAACAAGACAACGGGGCAAGCTATCGGACTGCGAGTGCGCAATCCATGGGGCATCAGCTGGAGGAAAGCCCTGAACATGACCAGACAATGGACCACGAAGACTGTTGTCACCTGCTCCCCCAGACTTCCGGAACCTCCGCATCATCAGGAGTCTGCATGGGAAAGGACATGAGCCGAGAGGTCACATTACGTACATAACATCACTCCCCCATGAGCACCTCGGCAAACAGGTCCACCCACGCAGCAGCACTGACGCGAATGACAGCACAAGAGCAACGATGAAAAACGATCATGAATGCAGCTCAAAGGCAGAGTTCAGTCCACAGTACAGGCAGGGTGCAATCCCACAGAACAAGCAGCCGCTAGAAACTTTGTACGGCTAATGGTCTTTGTTAGAAAATCAGCACGCTGCGAGTCAGTGCCAACCCACACGACCTGAATCTCACCTCGATCCACCAGGTTCCGGACAAAGTGGTACTCGACATTAATGTGCTTTGTGCGTGCATGGAAAACACCAGAGTTTCCTGTGATGGCCTTAGCGCTCTGGTTGTCACACCAAAGCACCATGGGGGGCATGGACTGACCTAACTCACGTAACAAACGTACCAACCACACACTCTCGTTCGCACGAGCGCCCAGAGCCACATACTCTGCTTCTGAAGTGCTGCGAGCGATGCAGCTCTGCTTGCCACTGCGCCACGAGACGGCTGTTCCCCCAATGAGGAAGATGTAGCCGGTACGACTATTGCCGTCCGGAATCCATGCCCAGTCACTGTCTGTGTATCCGTCAAGGACCACTGAGGTCTGCCCTCGGTAGTGAAGTCCCATGCGGGCAGTGCAGACGACGTATCGTACACACCGGACTGCAGCCTCAAGGACCCGTCTGCGTGGCGCCTGTGAAAACTGTGCGAGCAGGTTGACTGTGAAGGCGATGTCTGGCCGTGTCGTCGTGGCCAGGTACATGAGTGAGCCAATGAATCGCAAGTATAGAGTCATGTCGACCAGCTCTCCCAGCTTTGCTGGATCATCGACCTTCAGAGCGTCCTGTCCGTCTGGGGTGATCGGAGTGGACGCCGTGCGCGCGTCGCTGAGTAGCTCGGTAAAACGCTCCCCAAGAGTGAGGGCGTATTGATCCTGATGGATCAAGAGTGTCCGACGAGCGCGATCACGAACAATCTACATGCCTAGGAAGACTGCGGCCTCTCCCAGGTCTTTCATTTTGTATGTCGATTGTAGCACACCCTTGGCCGCCTCGACAGCCTTTAGGTCAGGCGAGGCAATCAAGAGGTCATCGACATAGACCAAGATGGCTGCAAAGGTCGCAGTGGTCTGGGACAAGAAAAGCGACGGGTCTGCATCGCTCTGAATATAGCCCGATCGTAGGAGCGTGCCAGTGATCTCCTTGTTCCAGCATCGAGGCGACTGCTTCAGGCCGTACAGCACTTTCCGCAGCCGGTACACGCGGCCGCTGCCATCCTCAAACCCTGGTGGCTGGACCATTTAGATCTCTTCTTCTAGTTCTCCGTGTAGGAACGCGTTGTTGACGTCCATCTGGTGGAGTTCCCAGTCGTGCTGGGCCACCTGGGACAGCAGGCCCAAGGCCGTGGTCGTGCGTCCAACTGGTGCAAAGGTCTCAGTGAATTCAATCCCCTCCACCTAAGAGAATCCTTTCGCAGTCAGTCGTACTTTGTAGCGATCAATTGTGTTGTCCGGCTTTAGTTTCTTACGCAAGACCCACTTGGCCTGGACTGCCTTTCGTCTGGGCGGCAGGTCTACAAGATCGTAAACCCCATGTTCCTTAATAGCCTCCAGCTCAGCCTCGCATGCTGCGCGCCAGACTCCTGCGTCGGGTCCAGCCATGGTCTGACGCAGTGTGCTGAGGTCCGGCGTCACCCCCACCACACTGGGGTCAAGGGCCGCAGCATCTCCTCCGTGCGTGGCCGAAGCATAAGCCGAAGACGGAGGGCCAACAGTGACTGTAGACTCTGCAGAGTCCACCGCAAGTTGACGCTCGTGAGCAAGGAGGGCGAGGCCTATCTCGTAGCCAGGGTGGACTTCAGTGAGCCCCTGCGCACTGAGGCCCAAGGCCCTCATGCCCGGGTCGCCGCTATGCACGCTGCGAGTAGGACGCGGGCGAAGGCGTCCACCCTCACCTCGCCGGTATGGTTCCAGTGATGGCACAGCTGGGGAAGGTGGTGGACACTTGTCAGACACGGACACGGCTGGCGATGTGCCAGGTGATGTCGGCGCGTCGACTGGGCAGACGGAGGCTGAGGACAACGCAGAAGACGTGACTGGTGACACATCCTGCGGAGACGCAGCCAGCGGTGACTCTGCTGGTGATGCAGGTGTTGGGGACAGGGGTAGCACTGGGGATGCGACCGGTGACAAAGATTCCCGTATTGCAGGAGATGCTGACGGGCCGGTGGACGTAGGTAGGACAGGCGACGCGGTCAACGCGGGTGGCGTAGACGACGCTAGCGAGTTTGCTGGTGGATGGGACGAACCCGTGGCGCCCAAGCTGTCCGGGACCGCACCATCGGTCAGTCCACCCCCCCCCCCTTGCCCTGCACGCGGAATCGTACCGCACCCAGGGGAATGCGACTGCGGGGTGCCCTTGGTGGGCACATCTCTGAAGGAGAGGCGCTCAAAGAATAGTGCATCTCGACACTCAACAATACGCCGCTGACTGGGGTCCCAAAACTGCCAGGCTTTGGAGCGTGCAGCCACAACTACAAATGCACAGATGCGGCCTCTAGGGGAGAATTTAGACCCTTGTTGTTCTGGTGTGAACCGGACGCAGGCAAGGGACCCCCACACGCACGCGAGCCGGAGATCAACACGACGCCCGTACCACAGTTGGTACAGTGTGTGTGTGTGTGTGTGTTCAGGAGGGGGCCATGAGGGATCCTGTTCCAGACCCATGTCATGTAGGCCATGCCCTCAAAAGGCGAACGCTTCAGGCATGCCGCAGTCTGCCCGCATGGAGCGAACCGAATCGTCCATGGTGCGGTTCCAACGCTCAGACACACCATTTTGCTGTGGCGTGGCTGGGGCTGAGAGATTTTGAAACACACCCACCTCGGCAAAGTAGCGGTCCAGATCCCCCATGTATTCACCGCCTCGATCGGAACGGAAGTTTTGGAGGGTATGGTCAGACTGGCGTTCGGCCATGACCAGCCATGTACACACAGCGAGTGCAGCATTGCTTTTCAGGCGCAGACTGAAGACCCATCGCATGCGGGTGGAGTCGTATGTGATCGTCAGGACGTAACGCCCTCTGTCATCCTGGAACTCCACAGGTAGGGGTCCCAAGAGATCAGACTGAACCAACTCGAGGGGCTTGAGAGCTCGTGAGTCAGACAGAAGGTATGTGGCACGATGCATTTTGCCTTGTGCGCATTGTAGACAAACAGTCTTGGGCGGCGCCTTAAAGGACGCTGCGTCAAGACCGAGCGGAGGTTGGGTGCGAATCAAACGGTCTACAGCATCCAAGTGAACGTGGCACAAGCGTCTATGTAGTAGATGCTGATGCTCAGGCGACAGCGTGCCTTTCACGAACACTCGTGCAGTGGGGGATGTAGTGACGGTGGTGGACGTGGGGCAGCTGGAGACGTGGTACAAGTCTCCGACTGCCTTGCCACGAAGCACCACTTCAACAGTGGCGCAAACAGAGACAGTGGCATCCTCACCGGTGAATGTCAAAGGGAGACCCATCCGTGTGCAGGCACGTCCAGACAGAAAACTGATTTCTAGGCCAGGCACATATAGCACGTTTAAAATGTAAAACGGCCCAGACGGCCCATGGAATTGCACCACACCTTCGCCCTAAACAGGAACCTCATGCCCAGCAGCCATACGCACAGACTTCACAGAGCCAACAGGACCAAGGACAACAAAGTCACAACGACGACATGTCATGTGACGGGTGGCACCTGAATCTAGGATCCAGGTGGCATCCGTCACACGCTCGGGTGACGTGACTGAACAACTGCCAACAGTGCAGACGGTTGACAGGGTTGACTCAGCAGATGACTGTTGCGTCGCACAGGCAACATGTGCTTGTGACTCGTCAAGCCAGGATAGGTCGTCGTGACCTGCGCATACTGCGGCAAAGACAGCGGACAGATCAGCATCATCACGTGTGACGAACGACTCCACAGACTCAACGGGGCACTGTGCCCCACCACCACCATCACAACTACACATCACGGACTCAACAGACCCAACAGTGGAACCCCTCGGCTCAGTCAACGCACTCGCACCTCCCTGAGTTGTGAGTCGGAGAAGCTGGCAGAGCTCGACGATGTCACGGGCCTGGGTCGCAAGTTGCTGCTCCGGAGGTGTCAGGTTGCTGGCACTGTCCTCGGCTGCATCAGCTCCTGGTGTAGACTGCATGTCGGTCGCAGCTGTGGTGTGTGCGGCAGCTCGCTCACGTTGCTTGAATGCCTACCGTAATCCTTGCGCAATCTTCGTCCAATTCTTGGGGAGCTTGCACTCCATGTAACGGTGTGCCCCCCCGCAGTTGTAGCACTCCCACTACCTTTCACGAGCCGGCTTTGCCTGCTGCTTGCCAACCTTGCCACACCTCCTGTTGTTGTTTCCCTTCTTCCCTTGAACTGCCGCAGCGGAACTAGCAGCTGCTGCGAAGGATGTCATCGGCAGTGACGACGGGAGGGAGGAAGGGGTGAAGCTGTGTGATATCTGGACTGCTGTGACGGCTGCGGCTGACGTGCCATGACGGGCGTCATTTGCGGCTCCCACTCCTGCCACGTGTAGGAAATGCTTTGTGGCCCATGAAAGAAGGAAGCCCCTGTCGGCCATCTCCTGAATGCTGCTTGGGCTGAAGTTGTCAAAAGTCTTGGCATACTTGCGCCCAACACCGATCCTAATGGTGTTGAACGCCATGAATTGGCCCGGTCCATTTTTCCCTAGGGCCCTGTACAGTCGCATCGCTCGTCGTCAGTAGTCAGCTGGCGCCTCATGTCCACCCTGACAAAGGGAGTTAATGTCTGACAGCCACTGTGATGTCGTTGCCATGGTAGCGCCTTCAAAAAGGGTGGTCGCCAGCTTCCATGACTCGAGCGGGTCAGCTCCAGCTCCGGTGCAAGGATCACCAAGAAAGGGTTCGAAGTCGAGGGTGTACTCCTCCAGGACGGCCTTCAAGAGACCGTAGGCGGCACGAGCGGCGGTTGCTGCCTACAAGGGGTATGTAGTCTGGTACTGGATGGTGTAGTACGGGTACACCCCTTCACTGACTGCCCACATACGGAACCGCGGCTCCCACGTAGCGTAGCTGTCCTCCTGTCGGTAGGCGGGGGGTTCGGTCTCAAACCATTTGGGTGGCTTCGTCGTCGGCAACGCCGCCGGGACAACCTGCGCTGGCGACGGAGATGGGGGGGCTTCGTCCAACCCCAGACTCATGCGGAGCAGCTGGTCCTCTAGGGAGGCCAGGTCTGCGGTTGTCCTGGGCATGTTTCTAGGGCCTGCTTCGCTGATCGATACTCCCTTACGCCCTGAGCGGGTTCGACGCCGCTTTTCCAACTGTGCTAGGCGTAGGCGTAACATGCCTTCCTCATCGCTTGCGTCTGAGTTTGACTCGGGCAGCTGGTTGAACGGTTCAGCATCGAATGCTCCTAGAGCCGCATCGACGTCAGCGGCGACGGCACTCTCGACAGTCATCTTGCCCTTGCGCACAGCGTTGCGGAGTAGCAGTTGTTGCTGCTCCTGCTGTTGCTGCTGCTGCTACTGCTGCTGCTGCTGCTGCTGCTGCTGCTGTTGCTGCTGCTGCTGTTGTTGTGGCTGGCCTGCATCCCAAAACAGCTTGAACAGATCAGCCAATTGTTTGGCCGTCTGTTCAGCCTGCTGAGCCTGCTGCTCAAGCAACTCGCGCAGGTCACGTGCCTGCGACTTTGGACTAGACGGGGATTCGTCCCGCATCACGACCGGTGTGTCGCCAACCACGCCGGAGGCAGCAGCGCCAGAATTTGCAGTGGAGCTGGTACTGCCGACTCCGGCAGGTGCGTCCTTAGGCATGTGGCCTGGTGGAGGGCCGCAAGTGAGGTTTTGTCTGCCGCTGGCACCACTGTTGGGTGACTGACGCTGCCGAAAGAATTCAGCAGCGTTTACCCTGCCCCAGTGGGCGTGGCACCACTTTCAAGGCCTTTTTCAGCCTAGAAACCACCAATAGGCCTCCCTACGCTGTCGAGAAGTTTTCGGCAGCGTTTCCCCCGCCCCAATGGGCGTGGAAAATCTGGGAGAGGCCTATTTCAGCCTGGAAATTGTCGATGGACCCCTCCCACGCTGCCGAAAAACTTCGGCAGCATTTCCCCTGCCCCAGTGGGCGTGGGAAATATGGGAGGGGCTGTTTGGGACCACCGTTGTACCTGAACCACCCCCACCCAGCCCAGGAGTAGAGGGGAACCCAGCCAGCAGGGGGAAGGGAAGACCAAAGTGTGGAGCTGACGGCAGAGTACCGTTGCTGCTGCCGTCGCTGCTGCTCTACGCTGTAGATGCTGCGTGACCTCTTTGGCAGCTGCTGCCTACTCACGCAGTCTATGGCTGCCGCTGCTGCTCGCTTCTGCCCGCTGCCGTGGCTGCAGCTGCTACTCCAGGCAGCTGCCGCTGGTCCTACGGCTGTGCAGCTGCCACGGTGGGTGTGCAGTGGCAGCTATGCGGTGGTAACTGCGGCTGCAGCCCAATGCAGCAGCTGCTGGCTGCGGCTGCCGCTCGCTGCTGCACACCGTAGCTGCTGTGGCTGCTGCTCCGTGCAGCTGCCGTGTATTCTGCGGCCGCGCAGCCGTCACTGCGGCTGCTGCTCGCTGCTGCTGCCGCAGTTGCTGGCGGCCACTGCCGCCCCGCTGCTGTGCTGTTTCGCTGGTGCAGCCGCTGCTCCGTGCAGCCGCCTCTGCGACTCTTGCTTGCTTTTGCTCGGCTGCCGCTGCCGCTGCTGCTCTGCGCAGCTGCTGGTCGGCTCAGCCATTGCTGCAGCTGCTGGTCAGCAGATCCTCCCAGGATCGTGCTGTGCTTCCCTTGCACAGTGCAACGAGCTTTGGCTCGTTCCGCTCTGATACCAAAACAATATTGCCTCACTTCTCTTCCCTCACATGACCATGTGCACCTCAGTCCTGTGGTTTGAACGGAACCAACGAGGGTCAGAACGGTTGTGTGTGTGTAACGTGAGAGTGAGAAGAGCGAGTGTGTGTGGGCGGCGGGTGGAGCTCGCTATGCAAGCCCACCCGTCGGCCGGTGACGTGGGGCTCACCGGTGCCCACTCGAAGTGCAAGGGGTGAAACCCCCTCGAGTTCCACAAATCCCCAAGAGCCCAATCCTGAAGTTTGGGTCTAAACTGTGCTAGTCTAAATTACCACCGTTTCACAAACAGGACAGGACTATGTCACAAATCCACCAAAGTTCAAACATGCATTGGTACCAAGGTCGACAGTGTTTGACCAAGGAATGTGCGCTCCAGGAGAGAAGGCCAGCATGCGCGACGGCGGCTGGAGTGCAACCTGTGGCTGCTCGGCGGACTCGCGGTTGCTCCCCGAGGCTTCCACAACCTCCGCCTCATCAGGAGTCTGCATGGCAAAGGACATGAGCTGAGAGGTCACATTACGTACATAGCATCAGGTTTGTGTGACTTCCACCCGTCACGACCAACGCTGATGGATTACCCATATACCCACATTGGGGGTATATGGTGGAGGAGAGCGTGACGACACGACAAGCCTTTGGAGTGTCCCGAGACTTCTCCAACACATATGACAGCGCCGGCAAGACGCGGTCGATGCGTTCCGTTAGCCCTGTGGTCTTGTCGGGAGCTAGGAGAGTTTTCTCGGTGGGTTGGTACCCGCGCACCCTGTGGACTATACCGGTGCGACGAGGAGACCCGGTGGCTGTACTAGCGCTTGCGATGTTTCAAAAGCCGTGTGTGATGTCTGAACGTTGATTCCGAGATTTTCTGGCACTGCTCCTATTTTCTCGGTGGTCGAGACCCGGGCACTCGGAGAGCTGTTCCGGTGCCTCGAAGAGACCACCGTTATTGTTATCGTGGTGTACGCAGTGTGCTCTCCCCGCTGACTCCTTTGGGCTCAGCGAGGGTGACGGGGCCCAGTGCGACTAGCTGCCGGCGCCCCTACTTAAGCCCGCTAGGGGCTCCTTTGTTCTCTCTCCTTGTTCTTTTATATTCAGCGTTCCAGACTTGGCCAAATTCTTGCCGTCTTGCATCGCACTCACACACAGAGCTGTTGGTTTTTGTGCTCATTGTGCTCTGTTGTTTCCTCCCGGCTTGTGTACATCGGCGTGCAGATGACTGACGGCGAGACTCAACGCTGATGGAGTGTCGTCCGGTGGATCCGACGCACGCTGAGGTCGTCTCGCAGTTCGCTGGAGCCCCCTCTCTCCGGCGACGTGTTCAGCTCCATCGGCAGGCCTCCTCGGCGGTCGCGCTGCCGGCAGTCACTGCCACCGCAGTCGCTGTCTGCATGCGTCCAGCGCATACTGTCGTGCCTGCGTCGTCATGCGCTGCCTAGGGTCCCTGTTGCATGTTGCATGGCCCTGTTTGGCAGCATAAACCATCGTGGGCACTACCTGGGTTCAGGCTGCCATAACTCCTCGCTACTATTTTTCTAGC